>LBNU01036650.1:121648-142376 GCA_014162995.1 Artemisia annua | reverse complement strand
GGAAAAGGTAGCCTCCTCATGAAGTTCACTGTCCTTTCCCTATCTAAGGTGGATGGACAACAACTCTTCCACAAAAACAGGAGCGCTTCATTTCAACTTTGCCAAATCAGTGTAGCTAATCCAGAACAGGGCAATCTACTACTCCAGATTTTAAACTTAAGTGGTCTTTTCAGCAATTCACATATACAGCTTTTCAAACCATTTTTTCCAAGGAGAGTAGCAACAACTCCATAAGGCATAGAAAATAATGTAAGCCAAAAACGGTCATTGAATTTTTTTTTTTTTTTCATCAGAAATGTTAGCCTAGTATCTCACAAATATGCCTATCAAAACAACATGAACATAATGCCAAGATTAGCCAAAAAAAAAAAAAAAAAAAAAAAAAAAGAATCTTCTTCTTTTTCTTTTTTCTTTTTTTTTTTTTTGTTTTTTTTGTAGCTGAGATTCTGTTTGAATCATGATCACATTCTCTTGTTGTTTTTAGGCAAAACATGATGTGCTTAGGCATTTAAGGTGCATCCCTAGGCAACTATGGTATTTAATTCATGTTTTCTTACTGTTTGCAGGTTGAGGATATTTTCCCTTACTCAATAGGACTTCCGGCAGATAAAAAAAAATCACAACGAGAAATTACGCTATTTGCGAATGGTATTTCATTTCCAAACTATCACATGCTTAATTTTAATGGAATTATTCCAGTAGATATACAAGTTTTCTACGCCAATGATAAAAACTTCCCTGCTGGAATGTCAAATAAAGTTGGTCATTTCATGGTAAAAATTCCTTATCTGAATGCTTTGTGCATGTTATAATACTGAATGCTAACAATTTTGTTTGCCTGTTCATACCTTAACTTAATTGTTATATGCTATTTTAGATTGATTCGTCTCAATTCTCTGGTAAAGAAAAAGCAAGATTCGATTTTATAGTGCTGCTAAACAAAAATGGAGTTGTTGAAATTGACTCCGCATCAGTAAGTATTGCTTCTTATTTGAATGGTTGAACATTGATTAATTAGTCCGGCCTGTTTTAAGATTAAGTAATAAGTACATCTAAAAGCACTTAAATATTATATTTTTCAACTATATTGCTCCAGATTTTAGAAGATCATAACCGTTCACGTAAAAATAATAATCCTCACTCTGGGAAGATGGTAGCCAATGGTCATATGTCAAATCTTGCATTTTCTGAGAATTTAGATGTTGCTACAACAAAAGATGAGTTACGTAAAGCTCAAGAGATAGAAAAGATGTTGGCAGAGCAAGATATGAAAGTGGAGCAGACTAAGGATCAAAGAAACACCCTCGAGTCTTTTGTCTACGACACTCGTAGCAAGGTATGTGTTCAGGCCATTTTTATCTGTCGGCTGTATTTGTATGAGATTATTTTGATCTTAGATTGGATACAAATTGATAAAAGAGATTCTTATAATTTAGCTTTCGAGCGCCTACCGGAGCTTTGCCACTGATGCAGAGAAGGATGTAATCACTAAAAATCTGAAAGAAACTGAAGATTGGCTTTATGAAGACAGTGATGATGAATCCGATGAACAAAACTATTCTGGAAAACTTGAAGAACTCAAACAGGTGCTAGAAATTGCTACTACTTTTTAGCTGATGATTACATTGTATAACAACAGGCACACATCTAATCATGATCTTTTATGCAGTTATTGGATCCAATTGAAAAGAGATACAAGAATGAAATTGCAAGATCAAAAGCAACAAAAGCTTTTCTAACTCGTATTGAAGAATATCGTTCAGCCACAGATTTATTGGCCCCTAGACTGAAACACGAGGTATAATCTTTAGCCATTTTTCTTCTCTACTTTTTGCATGAAATGATTACTCCACATATATTATACATAACAAAACTAAATTGTAAGTCACTCTATGAAGATGAAAATTGGTTGAATAACTTTCACCATCGCAATAGTTATCTTACTCTTTTTTTTTTAAAAAGAATTTGCATACAAAAGTTGCAGCCACGTATGTATCTATATCCTCATTGGTTCCAACTATTTTTTGTGACAAATGATATGGGTTCCTTCATGTCAAATAATCTACTCTCTTTTGGCAGGTTAATAATCAATGCCTTGAAGCTGAGCAGTGGTTGAATCGCTACCAACAGGAAGAATCTTCCAAGAACATGGACCCCATACAATGGTCAAGTATCATGAAACAGGCCGTGGACAGATTTGAGAGGTTAGCTTCAACCACTTGTTCTCTGATTGAGATTACTTTGGATTAATATACAAAATCCCCATAAATGGATCATTTTTTATGCTGTAATAATTCAATCCAATTCAGTCGAGCTTGCGCATGATGGTTGGCTCAAAATGAAATATGACCTGATTCCCGTCCTGCTGATGTTTCCATGGCTTGTATTCTTGAATCTGGTTTCCTTTATTTGTGAAAAACCACACCTTTGGTTGCTTTTGTCATCATATATAATAAGAATTGTATTAATTTGCCTATACCTGATCACCTGTATCACTATTGATTGCAAATTTGTTGACCTTTTACTGATGTTTTCAATTTTTTCAGCAATTGCAAGGACGTTATGAGACCCAAACCTTCACCCCAAAAGCTTCAGGAACTTTTGGACATCGACCAAAGGGACAACCGTGGGAACTCAGACCAAAGCCAACACCTGGTGAACTCGAACCGAAGGGCTGCTGTCATGAATTTGAACCAGAGGGACGGATCTGTAGATTCGAACCAGAGGGGCGGACCCGTGAATTCCAACCCAAAGGAAAGATTGAGAGGGTGGGACAGAATCAAGGTCCTAAACAAAAAGGGTGTTCTTGTGGGCTCGAACCGAAAGGGCCAAACTGTGGGACTGGACCAAAGGTACCAAACTATGGGCTTGAACCATAGGGACCAAGCTGCAGGACTGAACCAAATGGACCAAACCATGTGCTCAAACCAAAGAGGCCAAACTGTAGGAGTGGACCAAAGGGACCGAACCATGGACTCGAACCAAAGGGACCACCATGCGGATTTGAACCCGAAGGGCCAGTCTTTGAACTTGGATAAAAGAGACCACTCAGTTAACTTGGATAATACGGAGCAGCCAGTGAACCCGGATATAACAGATCAGCAGTCCATGAGCTTGGACCCAATGGACCAGCCCAAGGACTTGGGCCAAAAGAATCATCAAGATCACATTCAAGAATGACAAATTTTTTTTATAGATTGGTGGGATCATACTCAAGTTGTGTTGTGTTTGACTTGGTATATGATCTTTAGTTTCCGTTTTGAAAACTAGATGTTGCATCAGTTCTATGCAAGCACTCTACTACACTCTGAATTTGTATATCCTTCCCAATACTTTTTAACTATTTTCGTTTTCTGGTAAAGACTTTTGATCGACTGTAACATTTCTTTTCTTATTTTGCTACCAAGTCCACTGTTATATTGTGGATACATGACTTTATGCCATTCGTTCAAGAGAGCTATTGGAATTATTTACGCTGAACTTAATTTCCACTTTTTCTCAATGCCAAACACAGTCAACTGTGTCACAACCTTCTGCAATCTAGTAAAGATGCTATCAAGAGATTCATTGCCAGATGCAGAGAAATTTTCATAGCTCTACTTTAGCAATGTCTTTTGAGTTTTCTTGGTAGCATCATTATCACCAAACACTGAGCAGATCTCTTCAAACTGCTGTTTTATACTTGCTAAAAGCAATAATATGATCCTTGGGAAGAGTCATTAGAAGCAAGCTTCTAGCCTTGAGATCATTCTTCTTCTGAGTTCTTTCATCACTACTAGTAGGAACAGCATTCACTGTCACCACATCTTTGCCATTAACTTTCTCAATAGAAGTACTTGGCTTGAAAGAATCACCAAACATGATGATCTCCCAAAGAGCATAATATTGAATGAGGAAGTATTGCTCTATCATTATCCTCCACATCTCAAACTCATTGAGGTTGAGCTTTGGAAGCCTTGCAGCAGTGTTGGACTGGTTGTTTTCCATCTGGATGCGCAGATTTCTAAATATGATGTATGTTATGTAAAACCTGGTATTTTTCCTAAAACCTAATCCTAGCCAAACTTCTATTTTTAGAGCCTGAAACGTTTTAAAAGTTTAATGCGTGT
Source organism: Artemisia annua (assembly GCA_014162995.1). Classification (NCBI taxonomy): domain Eukaryota; kingdom Viridiplantae; phylum Streptophyta; class Magnoliopsida; order Asterales; family Asteraceae; genus Artemisia; species Artemisia annua. The sequence continues at coordinate 138,267 of LBNU01036650.1, read as the reverse complement.
TAAATTGGATTTGAGGAGCGTGAGATATATTAGGAACGAGAATTTATTCCTTGATTTACTCAGCACAACCTAGAAAACTCGAATTTGTTTCACTTGCCAAATTATTTAATTTATTTTGAGTTTGAGAAAAACTCTGAAGTTTATGCTTGATTTTATTGGAAAAACTATTTCGTGAACGATGGCACAAGTTTCGTAATTTTTCGAGTCCGTTTGCTATGTCATTCGAGTCCCGAACCGTTTTTATAAAAAGTTTAACTAATTGGCGAGACTAGTCCCTTGAGTTTATTTTTAATATTTACCCTACACTTTAATAAATTCCACTTCCACCCTAAACTTATAACTATAAATACCCCCTTAATAATAATTTTCCCATTTTATTCATTTCACAAAAACACACACAAAACACTCTTTCTCTCTCTTCTCTCTCTCTACCCACGCCGGCCCCAAACCCAACCCAGATTCCGGCCAAATTCCGGCCACCGGAGAATTTTCCGGCCACCCCCGATTACACCACCTACCCATATTTATAGATCGGGACATCCCCGACTCATCCCCGCAACCCGTTTCACCTAAAACCCACAAACGCGCCCTAAATCTTAAAAATAAGATTTCGACTTTCGTATTTTTCCGGCCACTTTCATTTTCCGACGAGTCTTCTTGGTACCGAGCCTTCCCCCAACCTTTTTAAACATGTTTTCTTAATAAAAACCCATTTAAACATAAACCCTAATTTCGTTATTTATTGAAACCGAAAGTTTTTGTTTTTATTTTTATTAAAAACGTTTTTGACAAGGTTTTAAATGATAAAAACTCGTGTGGAATTGTTCTTGGTTCGTTTTGTTGCGACTCGGTTGACTCACCGAGTCAACTCGGTTGACTCGGTGAGGTTTGGGTATTATTTTTATGTTTTGGTTCGAGTTTGGTGACGAGGGAGTGTATATTTTGTTGTTTGATAGTTTTGAGGTTCGTTTGGTTTGTTTGGGTCTCGGCAGCCGACTGCCACCACCACCGTGGCTTGGGTGGTGGTGGTGGTGGAATATTATTGATGTTATTATTGTTTTTGTGTTTATTATTGAGTTTGGTGATATTGGTTTGGTGTTAATATCGAATTTGGACAAGTTTGGTTTAGCCGAAGTGGAATGCGAATTGTTGATGTTGTTGTTATAAGTTAGTGACGGGATTAGGATTAGAATTGGTATATTTGGTTGAGGCGAGTTATGGGATTGTGGATTGTGTTATGTTTTGTCGGGATATTTTGGTTATTAGTCTCGGATATTTATTATTATTATTATTATTATTATTATTATTAGTTTTAAACGGTTAAACGGTAAATATTAATACGGAATAATAACTATGAAATTTAAAATGTAAATTGTTAAAGTTAATTTGATTTGGATGACGGACTTGGTATCCGCATTTGAGACTTATATTATGACTTGTGAACTTGTATTGGACGTATTGGATTTGCGGCTATGGTTATTTGGACTTATGGACCCTTTGGTACACGAGACGGTAGGGTACGTTAGGCCCTTAAAGATCTTAACGTACCTGGAACCCGAACTATACGAAATGGTCGATAAACCTGAACAACTAATGGACAACGTGAATGATATATCCAATCATATTAATATCTACACTTATATTATTATTAACGTTATTTGTATTTAAAAGAGTCGATGACTCGGGAAATGCTTTATAAACGGGCAGGTCATGCCGAAATTTACTAAAATTAATTATTATCTTTACTATACTTTATCAAATATAATCTTAATATATTTTGGGAAATGGGTAATACCGAGACTATTAGGAATTGTTGTCTTTATCTATTCGTGTCTTTTATTCTTTTCTGTTCTTCCTTTCTTTTGACGAGTATTCTTCGAGTCTTTGTTGTTTTCTCATATGTTTTAAGGTTCGCCGACTTGTTCTTTTCTATCTTTCTTCCACACGAGACTACTTTTGGAAAATGTTTTCTTTCAAACGCCATCATCTTTTATAAAACTTCATTCAAGCATTAACTATTAAAGTATTCGAGTACTATTGCTGAGTTATGATATTTATATGATTAGGTTGTGCTGAGGATTGTCTGCTGTGAGGCGTATTTGTTTGGTTGACATATATATCTCGTTACCTGCTGTTGTTAAGGTGTGATTCATAGCCCCACTTTTTATCTTTTAAATGTTTATAAACCCATGGGGTGAGATACATGCTTTAAATGTTTTCTGAGCACAAGTATTTTTGGTATGCTTTCCTGATTGGTATGCTTTCCTGACGATGTGCTAAGTAGCTCTGCCTTGCCTATGCAAGACCCTCAGATCATGAACCATTAATCACTTGCGAGTGAACGCGAATATAGGGATATAGCGCTATAGGAATTGACCCTCCCACTCCTTTTGCTAGATAGGCAAATTGTGGTGTACTATATTCGATTTGTCGAGTAAATGGCAAGTGCTCGACCTTGAGGGCATTGTTATACTATGAAATTCCGCGGTTATATTGATATTATGATTGTGGTTAACGTTTGCGTGTCATGAGCTTAGCATCATCAACAATGTTATATGCACAGGGATGCCTCTATACATTGGTTGTTATCTTGATTACCCGATATTAGCATATGTTGCTCATATCTTATGATTAAACCTTGTGCTCAACTTTATATTTTAAACCTATGGATTACACTCAACCTTTGTGTTGACTTTTTAAGCATGTATTTTCAGGTAATGATGTTTAGCTTGGCATGATGATATAATGGGCGTGGAGGAGTGGCATTGGCTGGAGTGGTATTCTGTCACGGCAGCTTAACTACTTTACTACCCTATTTTTACATGTCATTCGTCAAACCTTTTGTGTCTTTTACATTTCCGCTGCTATACTTTGTTTATTTTTCCGCTGCAAACTCTATTTACTTTTCCGCTGCAACTTTGACTAAAGAGTACTTGTACTCTAAACGGTTTGTAAATCGAATGATATGTTTTGGTCACATTTCAAACATCCCGAGTTGTGGTCGTTTACTATAAATGTGCCTGGTTTCTATTTTCGTAATACCCCCAGCACGATAGCTGCCATATTTGAGTTGGGGATGTTACAGTTTCTTTGGATTTTCTAAATCAAAGTATCAGAACCTGTCTCTGATACCACTTGATGGATCTAAACACACGCCTTGTGTTAGAGTGATACTTTGAGTAATACTAACAAACATGCGGAATTTACTTGTTAACACTTAGAAGATTGTATATGAGTTGTATTGTAAGTGAGAACAATGTTATGTAATGAACACAAAGGTTTAACCAAACTTTAAGCTTCAATATTATTAATGATAATAATACGAATGATCTTGCTTATCACTAGGGTTACACCTTGAAGCTCTCTAAAAGATACGTACGTAGAACATTAACCTAGGACCTCCTTTTATAGCACAAGGAGTCCTTTACAAGATAATTATAAAAATATCTAAATAGAATATACACAAGATCTATTCTATACTTATTAATACACGATCACAAACAGTTATCATATAAGCAGTGGTAATAATATATATTAGCAGTGGTAATGTGTTTCCACTGCTAGTGCATTCTTTAACAGTGGTTATCTTCATGCTTAGCCGTGGTAACTGTTAGTGTAATTCCCAACATTAATCATCTTGTTGATTTGGTGGATGCCTTGGTTTGTATTTGGTGGCGCTATTGCGCTTTTTATATAATTTGCCTTTCAAAAAAAAATTATAATATTTTAGTTATAGTTGAATCTGATCATGTAGGACCGTAGAACAACCTATTTCACTTAGTAATCTTGCGTTATTCTAGAGAGAGAAAGAGAGTAGAGAGAGAGAGTGGGAAGGACAACTAGTGTGCGTAAAATAAGAACATGATATTACTAGTGAACCAACCAACCTCAAATGAGAGGTATACATGAGTATTTATAGTGTCCAAGTCTAGGGCATCACTCTACTTTGGGCTTATACATATTTGGCCCCTAGACTTTGGAATAACATGAATACATGAACAAAATAACTTGAAATGATATACTATCGCAACCTATTACATGACATAAATGACCAACACTTTATATAAATAAAATACATTGCTAACAATCTCACCCTAAGTGTTGGTTATTGAAGGTTGCGCGACGTCATCATCTTTGTCGTTTAACTTTAACATTCATTGCTTGGACGTCTTTAAGAATCATTAGATAAGTCATAGTTCATTGTTCATCGTTCTTTGTTCCTTCATGCTTTGTGATCTTCGATAAATGACTTTTCTTAGTTCTTTGTTGTAGTCATGGATATATCTGCCTTTCGTCACTTCTTTGTCATTGATGGTTGAACACCTTTCCAACATGCTCATACTTCTTTAGTCTTTGTCATACATACATTTGTTGTTCCCGTTCTTTCACTTTGATCTTTGTCATTTTACTTTGTAGATTCTTCTTGTTGGCGTAGAATCTTTCTTTGACTGTTGCTATCCTTTGATCTTTGTGAGAACTTTCCTTTGACTTTGTGATGTATGTATGAGCATGTGGAAACTTTGTGTCACGATGGTGGTTGTAGCCGCATAAAATTTGTTAGTGATAAAACAACCGGTACTTACAGGTTCGGAATTAGAGATCGTTGACAACATAGTGTGAAAACTCTCTCTAATCCTTACCAAGGCCGTTCCTAATCAGATAACCCCGAAAGGGCTTACACTGACATACCGAAGTACACCAACGATTAGGTGAGTCGCTGGAGATCACCCCACGACTGTAGACCGTTTGATACCACTGCAAACACTAAGCGTAACCCATAAAGAATTACCAAAGTGACCTGCTGTCAGGGCTGTTTGATGTTAACCCTGGCAGGAATTTCCATTCAATCATTGAGAATCACAAATGTGAATCCTCTCATAAATGTTCTGGCAGATTGCTAAGATCTGCGTAGGACTCTATAATCTACAACTAGTGTCCATTGATGTAGAACTACCAGTGTAGTAATGAGAAGTGTTCCTAAGAGATCTTTTATGAATCTCGGGGCTCTAGACTCAATTAGTGCACATTTAGTCGTCGGAGGCATGGAGCAGAGGGCCTCCTTTTCAGTATCAGCCATCTCGGAATGAGAGGTCAATAGATTATGTAAGGTTCTCCGTGAGAATGAAACAAGTATCTTTTGAGAGATACCCGAGTGGCTAAGAAGGTTTAGTGCAGTGCGTCACTGGGTCCATGACGTCTTTATCTTCAATACCGGTGTTACCTTAGTAACAACCAGTAGCATATGAGTTGAACCCGGTGTCTGCCCTAAGGTTGAACATATGAGGGCCTATTTCTTTTCACCCTTTTCATTACTTTTCTTTTTAATTCTTCAACCCCTTCTTTCTCCTTTCATTCTTTACTCCTTTTTTCAAATCATACCTAAGGACTTCTAATTCTAATCTATTGGAATTGTCCTTGGGTAGATCCCTCCGGCTCTGGCGGATCATAGGACCGTTTTTCCTAACCTTAATCACCTTATAACACCATGACTATCCTATAATTGCCATAAAACCATTTATTGAAAATCTTCTCAAAGTGTTTATGATATATAAAGAAACATTTTTGTTAATACTTTGAGAGTTTTGTTTTCTTTTTGAAGGACTCCCCCTTCACATGTGCTTATGCAATTTTATAAGAAATTTACACATGCGGGAGGAGTTTGCACTTTTGAATTGATCCACTTTGAGTGAACAAGACCGATTCGAGACACGTTTACATCACTAGTTAGACTAGCTTGAAATTATTACCCGGCCTGGTCAAGACCAAAGAAAGTTTCTCGAATTGGTACATTCTACTTAGACAAGTCCTATTCGAGACACATTTACATCACTGGTTAGACCAGCTTGAAATTATTACCCGTCCAGGACAAGTCTTTTCGATCACTGACATATAAGTTTCGTCAATTCGAGGGTCAATTCTGAGTCTAGCTCTTTTGAGGTTCTGCCACAGTCTTTACACATTTTTGATCACATTTTAATCACGTCTTCCCCCCCTCAAAAATAGCATATCGTGATATTTTTGATATCAACTGATTAGTAGAAAAAGCTTTTGGAGAGATAGACGGATTTGTTTTTGCATGAAATCGGAACATTTTTCTTTTGTAATACTCCCCCTCAGAACTCGCATATGTTTTGAGAAGTTTAATCTTTTGCAAACAGTTTAGAGGGAAGGAGTCTTCTTGAGCAAAATTCTAAAAATGTAAGAAATTTCAGATTTGTTGAATATTGCATCAAGGTGTTTGAAAAACAAAGACTTTTCTTTGTTGGAATAGGAATGTCGCACTGAGGCGTACAACATTGTCCATTTTTAGGATAAGTGCACTTTGTTGATGAAAAACATTTTTGCGTAGCACTTTCCTTTCTTTGAAAACTTGAGTTGTGCACTGTAAGGTGTACACAAGTCATTTTGATGATGAGCACCGATTTTGATAGATTTTGAAAATCTTTTTGAAAAAATCATGAAAAGGTGGTGCTCATAAGAGAATTCATGTTTTTAGGATAAGTGCTCGAAAAGTATTTAAAACCTTTGTTTTGTGTAAGCACTTTCCTTTCTTTGAAGCGCGGGTCCTGAACTGATGTGTCCAGAAGCCATTGTGAAGAAATTTGAGAAACGACATGTTTTAGAAAACATTTAAATGAACTCCCGCTCAAGCATATGTACATATCCGTGTCATTTTTGAATGACATTTCTAATAACGTACATAATATCGATTATACGAGAGACATGTCGTGAGAAGAATATTTTTGGTTTTATATTGTTTTTGTGTTTTTGAAAATTTTCTATTTTTGTATTTTTTTTTTGTTGGTTTTTCAAATTTTGTATTTGGTTTTTGTTTTATAAAAGAAATGGAAAATCAAAAATAGAAGATTGAAAGAATGATTTTAAAGATTATAGAATTAGAACCCTCTAAAGAACTGGGTTCTGAGATAGTTAAAGCACCTGCAACCAAAGATGTAGAGGTTTCACAAATAACAGTGTTAGAAGTACATGAATCATCACTATGAGGGTGTTGACTATCAACTGTTGTACTAGTTTCTACTTCCTTATCTTGATGATTTACACTATTACTTGTCTTGGTCAACTATTAAAAATCTTTCCTGTGGGAATCCATCTAAGACCAACTGTTTTAAACACTTTTCCCGTAGGAATCCACCTAAGGTATGATCTAGATGTAGTTTTCTTATCAGATGCAGCGGAAGTCTCAGTTTTTGAAAAATTACATCCTGTAGATGTCCACCGATTAGGTTTCTTATCTTTTTTCTTGTTCTCAACTGGGGTTGTCTTAGTGGATTGTGCCATGAAACTTGATTTTCCTTTCTTAAGAAATTGTGCAATACATGAATCATGATTAGTTGAAAAAACACATTTTTGACATGTAGGACAGACAAATTCAACATTTTTGTTTAAAATAACCACCTTAACTTTGTCACTACAGTCTTTTGGAAATTGTACATTTTCTTAGCTTCTTCTAGATAGTGAATTTGAACCATCTTATTAGAACCAACAGATTCCTTAAAGGTTTTTGGGGTCACATTCGGTGTACTATTCCTAGAAGGGCCAGAAGTAAGCACATTTATGTTTCTTTCAACAACTTTTGCATTTTCAACAATCTTTTCAATTTCTTTTTGCTTGGGCAAGGGTTGTGGAGTGACTGGTTTTGTCAAATCCTTTTTCTCATCGACTTTTGGAGCAAACCGGGAAATTGACATTTTTGGTTTTTCAACCGTGTTTGAAGCATTTGGTTTCTCCGAAGTCGATGGTTTTGCAAACTTAGTATCCACACCCTTTCCTTTTTGACTTTCTAGCTGAGCCCTCAAAAGATCATTTTGCTCTTTCATGTTCTTGAAGGCACTCTCATACGACAGTTTGTCATACTTGCATTCTTCCTTTTTCCGATCAAGTTGTTTAAAATATGACATGTTTTCTTTTTCAAGTTTAATAAGAGCATTTTCATATTTTGAAACAATTGTGGAGGTCTCAGCTCGAAGTCTTTCATCATCCTCAACAGAATATGTTTGCAAAATAATAGACATAATATCAGTAGACATAACAGCTTCGAAGAGAAAGTCATTTAATCTTTCCAAAACTTTCATGTTTTCACAAGTTTCATTAGCTTCCTTTACCAGGGATTTGTGGTCCTTGACAAAGTCGGTTGTTTCTTTTAACAAAGCATTTTCAAGATGAATTACTCTCGCACTGATGTAATTTCTGTTTCAAACACCTTTTTCTGCTCTTTATGAAAACTCGAATGCCAATTGTTAATACTGATTGTGGTTTTTGACTCAACAATATGTTGAAGAACTTTAATTCTCTTTTTCACATCATCAAGAATATATCTAGTTTCACTTGTGTTAAAAGGATTGTCTGACGACATTTGTTCCAGTTTTGAAAGATTTTTAGAGACAACTTGTGGTTTAGAAAACATTTTCTTAACAACTGACGTTTTGAAAACTTTTGGTGTTTGTTTTTTAGGACAAAAGTGATTCCATTAATTTTGTTCCATTTATCGTAATTAATTGGTTTCAAATCTGGATTCTTTTGTTTCATTATATTTTGACTCTCTTCAGCAAGAGCTATTGTGTCATCATAATCACGCACATAAGGAGGATCATGTTTAACGTATAGCACATTTCCATTATACAAACTATTCTGAGCTTCCTGAGCTTTCTTGAGATTACAAGGAGTTTTGTTACCAAGAGCCATTTTATGTTTTGTATGGTAAATCGGATCAGTTTGATTTGTAATCATATGAAGTGTTTGACTCGAATGACCTGTTGTTACAAACAAATTTTCCAACTTTTTGACCATGTTTTGTGACTCAAGGATTTCATTCAAAAGCTTATCTTCTTTCGTTGCAAAGTCCTTTTTCAACTCATCCCGTTCTTTTTCAAGATTTGTATAAGCTGATTTTTGTTTAGAAAGTTGATTTTGCAAATCAGAAATTTCCGCGTTTAAGGATTTTATTTGCTTATGTAAATTAACATCAAGTGTATCATACTTTATTTGCAAACGTTTTTCCCTTGAAACGGAATTTTGATAACCAGTTTCTAATTCAGACAGTCGTTTTGTATGAAATTCGAAAGCTTTTTCATTTTCCTTGTATCTCGCAAGCTCAGCGGTCAATGTTGCATTCGCGGCCTTAACATTGCGATTGACCTTTTTAACATTCTCAATCTCAATACTACAATTATTCAACAATGATTCAAATAAAGCACGTGTTTTCTCATCATTCTCAGCATGCTGTGAAACAAAGCCTCCATTATGATTCATATCGGGATTTGTAGAATCAATATTTTTATTATTCGGCGTGTCCTGGTATGTATCATAATTGGTTGCTAGTGTCTCAGAATGCTGTTCCTCATGAGGGGACATATCAAATATATCATTATTGTTGAAAGAATTGTTTAATGGTACCTCAGATACTGCATTGGCGTCATAAACCGGAGGTATCTCAGAATCTGTGTCGTACTTAGCCTCCTAAAGATTTGCCATAAATATGCAGTTCGCATCAATATCCTCCCGATCTTCCATTTCATCCATAAGAGCCATAAAGTCATTCTCCTCAGCATTCAACTGAAATCCTGCTTTCTCCTTCTGAGCCAACATCAAAGCTTTCTGCAAGAACTCTGGATCTTTCTTATTCAGCTTAGAAGGATAGTTCCTTGCCATGTGACCGACACCCTGACAGTTGAAACACTTTACCAAATTTCCCTGATGACCATTTCCATAATTCCCACCAACCGGAGCTGCAACATTTCCAAGCTGATTACCCATAGCCTGATTACCAACATTCTGACCCCGCTGATTCCTAACAAACTGACCCAACTGATTCCTTGTATTCTGACCCATCTGATTTCCTGCAAACTGATTACCCATCTGATATCTAGGAGTATATCCTTGCTGATTCCCCATAACTCCAACCATTTGGCCTTGATTACCCATGTTGAAACTCGGTTGAGCAACCTGCCTGTAGCGAGTGTTCGATGAAATTCGTTGGTTGTTGTTAGTTGGTGTAGAATAGCGTCCTTGGAATGCCTTAGACAGAAGAGCAAAAGCTTGAGTTATAGCAGCAATGGATTCATCATTTTCAGTGAATTCAGGTTCTTGGAATTGTTGATATGGTTGTTGTTGTGGAATAACATCGTGTTGTTGTTGTGAGTAGAATGATTGCTGGTAGAGAGGTGTTGGTTGTTGCACGTAGTTGTGAGTGGAAGATGATGATGGTGTAGTCACTGGTAGAGGTGTTGGTGTTGTAGCAATGAGTGCTAGAGGATCATGATTCTTTGCCAATTTCTCCTTCCTTACTTCATTAGCCTCAGCTTGGTTTTGCTTCAAAAAGTCGTATAGTTGATCATAATTCACCTGATGAAGATTCTTAGTTTGGTTGACAATTGTGACATATCGACCCCATTCTTCTGGTAGATTGTTGATGAATTTGATGTTTATCGCAATTTGTCGCGGTTCCAATTTGTTTCTAATCAGCTCATTCATCAAGGTACAAAACCTGGTGTAGTATGATTCAATCTGTTCACCTGCTGTAGACGTGAAGTTCTCCCATTCAGTTAGAAGCTTGTTTTCAACATCTTGTTGTCCAATTTCTGTTCCATGACAAAGTCTTCTAACTCGTTCTCACATAGCATAAGCGGTTTCACAACTGTCGACTGCAGCAAAGATCTCACGAGGTAAACCGAGTTGAATGAGGTGCATTGCCATATCATCCGCTTTGATCTGCTTCCAGTCTTCAGGTGTGTAATCATCTTCTGTTTGGTCACGATAGAATGGTTGAGTAGGAGGTGTTGTATCTGGATTCCCCGGATCTAGAACTTGTTTTGGCTTAAATGGACCTTGTTCAATGGATTTGATCATAAGTTTGCCATCATCCTTGGTTTTGATGTAAAGAAGCATACGGCTTGTCCATGGAAGATAACCACCTTTTTCAAGCATAGGAAGACGCTTTTCGGCACCGGCGGCATGAATATCTTGTTGAGTTGCCATTGTTTGAATTCAAAGTGAAAAGTTGTTCAAAGGATCTTTTGAAAGATAACAAAGGTTGTTGTAAATTAGATGTTTTGGTGAAAAATTATGTCGAAAACTTAAAAACGCCGATAACTTTCGTTCGGAGAGGATTTGGGCCTCGAAGGTTGGGTTGAATAATCTTTAGATTGTTCAACGTGTCAATCTCCTCAGTCTCACGGTCGTTTTGACAGGTATTTCGCTGAAAACGGAGTTACGGTTCAAAAGTTATAGCCGTTTGAAGTTTGGTATCTCGGTAAAGTTGCTTACTTGATAAATCTAAGGTAAAACGGGCAGAGTTTCGTTTAGGAAAGTCCAAGAAGAAGTCCTTACTCGATTAACGATAAGGAATAAAGGCTAACTCGCCAAATATAAGCTTACTCGATAAAAAAATAGGGCTTACTCGGTAAAAGGTCACAAACTCGATAAAACAGCTTAATACTCGATAAAACAACACTCAAACTCGAAACTGTTGCTTCTTACTCGATAGTCTCTGAGATTTGCCCTAACTCGGTAGTTTCTGCCCTTACTCGGTACTTTCTGACAGGCTTACTCGATAGAAGCTGCAAGAATGCCTTACTCGGTAAAATCTGTTGCGACTTACTCGATATCACAGCCCCAAACTCGATACCAAACTACCTTACTCGGTAAAATCTGGAATATAGGATTCTTACTCGATAAAGCCTGTTCTAACTCGATAGAAAATCTTCCTTACTCGAAATTTGATGCCCTTACTCGATAACCAAGCTTCATACTCGATAAACTTCAAACACAAACTCGATAAAACACGTAAAATAGCCTTCGATTCGTACTTTTTCACCTAAAAACGATCTAAACTAACCTAATATTATCCCTAGGCGATTGATACCACTTGTAGGACCGTACAACAACCTATTTCACTTAGTAATCTTGCGTTATTCTAGAGAGAGAAAGAGAGTAGAGAGAGAGAGTGGGAAGGACAACTAGTGTGTGTAAAATAAGAACATGATATTACTAGTGAACCAACCAACCTCAAATGAGAGGTATACATGAGTATTTATAGTGTCCAAGTCTAGAGCATCACTCTACTTTGGGCTTATACATATTTGGCCCCTAGACTTTGGAATAACATGAATACATGAACAAAATAACTTGAAATGATATACTATCGCAACCTATTACATCACATAAATGACCAACACTTTATATAAATAAAATACATTGCTAACAGATCAATAAAGCTTTTCAGTATTCCTCTTTGATTTCCACATGGTATCGTTTGGTCACCGATACAGAGAAAAAAAATTGTTTGTTCAACATTCGATTGGTCCTGTTTGTCGTGCCGATTAAAAAAAAAAAGTAAAAACGTTTGATCACCGATACATAGATCCAGTTATATGTTAGAGTTAACTATCAAAATTTTGATTGTTATTGGATGATGGTGCATGTAGTTGACGTGAAGAATTATTACATGGCTGTAGTGTTTTTGGGTTTATTGGAATTACATATTGAAGTACTCCGTAATTGGATGTTGGAGGATATTATTTTATTGCTTGTGTAGAATGGATTTTTTGTTACGTATACTCATTGGAATTTTGGTTTAAGTTAGTGAGTTAGTAGCTTGTTTAAAAGTTGTTCGTTTGGTGATCAAGGTTTCCACATCTACTGCTTTGGTTCTTAATAATTTAAAGTTCAGTTTGGAAGTTGTTTGTTTGGGTTTGATAGTTTTGATGGCCAATAGTTTTGCTCGAATCCGTATCGTTATTTGCATCAATATTGGTATTTGCACCGGGTTGTTTTGGTTTTGTATTGGCATTGGTAATGAATCGGAAATTGGTTTGGAGTTGGTGATGGTGATGTAGCAGTCTTAACTAATCCGACTACGTCTTGAGTAGTTATGTGTTGCATCTCGACATCAACTTGTTATGGCTTCACACGTGGTTTTGCATCTGGTTCCGCCTGGTTTTGTATGAACATAAATATGAATCTGAATACGAATATGAATCTGAATACGAATATGAATCTGTCTGGAATGCCAACAGGCGTCTATTGTTGAATTCCCCCGACCCGACAGTACCCGTTTGGGGAACGTCCGGTGCCAAAGTCACTGAATGGGTAAGTCGCCAATCCCTAAAACGGACTATGTAATGTACTTTACCTGCTGGGTTATGGGNCAGTCCGCCTGAATCTGCTCGTTTGTTTGCACTCTGGGACACTTTGCTTTCATTTGTTTTTCAGTTTTAGTTTATTTTTTGTTTGGCAAACTCTCAATGTAGCATTGTGAGTTTGAGAGGGTGTTAGCTAATAAAGCCTATAGGCCCGACCCACTTGTTTAGGCCTGTTTAATAGTTAGGGTTTTGTCCGTGTCTTTTCTATTTAATGTATTGTAATGTTTATAGTTGAATCTGATCAATAAAGCTTTTCAGTATTCCCTCTTTGATTTCTACATGGATATCCCAGATTCGGCGCAGGTGAACCTCCGTGGCCACAAGGGGATTAGTTTTCTCCCAGTTAGATTCGAACCCTTTACCTCCACTTTGAAAGGCTGGTATCTTTATCGTTGGGTCACGCCTTGTGGTTAGCTTAAGCTTTTTTAGTTTACGAACAAAACAATATATACACGAATAAGTTGCCACTTTGGAACATATTGTTTTCAAATCATAACCAAAGTGAAATAAGGTATAGTTTTGCAAATTGGGATTGGGCTTATAACTCACTAATAAGTGATGTTGATGTTTATTGGTTTAAAATCATTTGGCACAACTTAACATTTCTGGTCCGGCACTTTTGTGGCTCTGTTAGATGAGTACAAAAATGCATGTTAGTGTTCTAACCTTTACATGTTTTTATTTGCCGTTGTAAGCTGTTGAAGGCTTTTGGTAATTGTTTCACTTGATAATATCTCAGTTAGTTGCAGTCATCTGTTCATATCGGGTTGAGGAAACAGGAACTTAAGTTATGAGTTTCGGGAAAAAATAAGGCGTAGAAAAGTTTTGGCATTGTTGTGCATTTATATTTTGAAATGGATCCCTTAAAAATGGAATTGTGAACTTGCTTTTGAAGAAGCCTATTTGGATCACCTAAGTGTGTGATTTATAGGCTTCTTATTCTTCTTCTTTCTATTTTCTTTACATAATCCAAGCCATTGGTTTCGACTCTTATATGATACGTATAATTTTCTAGATTACGATGTGTTACACACCTAAGTGTGTGCACGGTTTGAAACTTTTTTTTTTATCAGAAATATATTTATTACAACCAATGAATATAATGTTATTTTCATGTTTCTTATCATATATTTGGTTTGTTACAATTTTAGTAAATTGTTTTCAAACTTTGTTAACGTTGTGTGTGGAATACTATTTCATTTGTTGAGTTTGGTGTCTCACTAACACATTGTATGATTTTCAATTTAATAAAGTTGTTATCTACCACGAATTATAAACAAAATAAACATCATCTGCTAAAATCGCAACAATAAATTAGTACTTTATTAAAATTTTATATTTAAGCCCTGCGTGCATGAAAATTAAAACTACTTATGAGAAAGAGGGAGGAAATGGGTTATTTGATGATTAGGGACAATATTCTTTGGCGTTTGGATATGCATACCCATTAATAATGATAAGTAAATCAGTTGACTTGGGAAATACAAATCAGAACTCTCAAAGCAACTAAACAAATTTGAACTCGTAAAATAATTAACCACTAGCACAAGTTGATCCACCATGGGTTGACTTGACTGAATTAGAAACGTGCTAGCGACTTCTTCAGTTTGTGTCATAAATGATGTCAATAAAATATAGGTGCAGATCATAACATCCAACCGCAATTGTGATGGCTTTACCCACAGATAAACTGTGTCATAATTACTTGCTTGCTGATATTCGGTTAGTGTTGAAATAATAATCTTAGCCTGGATATATTACAGGGACTTATTATGTCAATTTGTATTTTCAGGTTGTACCAGTTTGTGAGCTTAGGTTGCTAATGAAAGAAGCTGAGTAGATGAAGGACTGAATGTGACAAGTTGGAAGTTATGTCGGTGGATGGACTATATAAAGAGAAAGGACAAAAGTGACTCATATAACATTTTTCAGATCTATTTTTCATCTCTCTTGAAACGCTCTCTTCTCTCTTGTAACCCTAATTTGTCAATTGATCGTCTTGATCATATTGCTCAGTTTACTAGTTAGTTTCATACTTGATTGAGATCAAGTATAGATTGTAGTTGTTGTTGTGATACTGTTTGAGAACAGATCTTGATTGTAACTTGGTTTCTGGGTAATAAATTCATCTTAATACTGTTTTCCCCCCCCTTAAATCTCAGCCCTGGAAGATATCAATCATGCCCAGTTTTTTAAACCAAATTTTTATGTTGTAATATATCCAACCCTTTAGTTAGGATATCTGCAATTTGATTTGCAGAATCCACCTTTACAGTCTTTAACAACCACCATTTAAGATTTTTTCTCTTACAAAATGTAAATCATCTCAAGATGTTTAGTTCTTTCATGAAACACCAGGGGGTTGGCTGGCAATTGTTGAATTGCAGAATGCTGTCACAATGAAATGGAACAGGAAGAAAATTTTCCAACTGGTTTAAATCCTTTAAAATTTTAAGAATCCATATCCACTGTCACCCTGTAGTGAAAGCAAGAGCTCTATACTCCTGCTTCCGCTTGATGATTTAAAGAAGAGAAGTAGTATTGTTTTCTCTGCTTTTCGCATGAAACCAATGATTATTATTTAGAAAAAATCCAATAACAGTAAGCAGCGCGAATCTGATGGTAAACAAACACATTGTAGCCCAGTCCTGCATCAGAATAAGCAGTTAAAGAATACCTGGCTTTCTTAGCAATTTGCAATACCCATACCTGGAGAATCTTAAGATATCTTTAATACTCCTTAAAGCATCCTAAATGAGACTTACAGAGGACAGAATGCATACCACTGACTTAAACACATGAACAGCATAAGATATGTCAGGTCTAGGTAAATTCAGTTAGTAAATCAAATTTTCCCATAAAGTTTGCTCTGATAATTCATTAATGTTAGTCAAGAACAGAGATGCACCCCTATCAGAAGCCCATGTTTTTTTTTTTTTTTTTGTTTTTCATTAGTTAAAACAAGTTTGATTTAAAGACCTTGTAATGGTGTTTTAGCAGGCTTAGCAGGCAAAAGCAATACCCCATAATTGCCAAGATAACCAAATCAACGACAATATTTTCTTTGTTAGGACAATAGCCCTTCATGCAATGTCATTCACCTCAATTCCAAGAAAATATTCTAAGGCTTTCCTAAAGTCTTTATCATAAACTTAGTTTTTCAGATACTGTTTTAACTTTTCAATCTCATCAGTACTATTACGCAGTGATGATAATATCAATCAACCATAAACAAGTAAAGCAAGGAAAAACACGCAATTGATCAGACCTTAGTGAACAAGGAATAATCTGATTTACTATTGCACTAAAACCATTTTCAATAAGAGACAGCTGTTAATTTAGGAATTCCAGTTGCCCTAGGAGCCTTGTTTCAAGACGCAATATAACAAGATTTCTTAAGTCTGAGCGAAAAGAGATCGAAGCGTCCGGCTTAGTAACAGTTAGTTAAATTCCGCTCGT
>LBNU01036650.1:88173-120232 GCA_014162995.1 Artemisia annua | reverse complement strand
TTCTCTATTATTCAGCCACTTTATTAAAATTTAGCAATTCACATTATTTAGTCTGATTTAACAGGTTTTCTGTCTGGTTAACCGACTGCTGGAAGGGAAGCCGGATGCTTTACGTTTGACTTCCAGCAACCAACACTCCTATGTTGCTCCTCACTATAAATGATAACAAAGATAGCCTTTCACATCAGTAAAGAGGATTTAGACAGGATAATACTTTCCTTTATTGGCCCAATGTAAGTATCATTCTTAGAACCCATTAGAAATTGCATTAATTCGTTAAAGTTGATTATGCTTGTTAAACTCATCAGCAGCATGAACAAGTACACTAGGTAAATTTGATCCATAGCATCAAAATTGTTTCCAGGAGAGTACTTAACTGTTAAAATACTCAGAAATATGAATACCATTTCTGAGTTTATATGGAATATGAATCCTATGATGCCAAATTAAAGTCAACAGACCCTCAACTCTATCAAAGTTTCTTTAAAAATTCATTCAAAAACATCAGCATGCCCTTTTTGAAAAAAATTTGCCAAGGAAACAGTTCTTTTTTGGGAAATTAGGGAATTTAAGATCCATTCCTAAACAAACAGGGCATGTTTTTACGCCTGTTTCCCATTGGTCTTACCCAAAACTTTTTCATTCTGTATTTTGGATCTTACAAGTTCCATCAATTTTAAAAACCAGTTTTATTTTTTTTCTGACCCCTTCCAAGAGGCGTGGGAATTCATTGCACCAAAGACCTAAACATTTAGAATTTCAGTTCCTTTTTAGTTATAGGAGGACAACAGTCTTAATGAAGCCCAGAAATCCATTTTAGGGTGGTTTAATGTAAAAGGGGATGGGACTTTCAATCTTAAAACTTATAAAATTTAAAAGGCTGGTCCACAGGTTTCCCCAGGTTCAAAATTTTCAATTCATTCATATAACCCATGAACAGACATTGATGAAAACAAAAAAAACAATTAAAACTAAAAGCACAGAAAACAGCACACAAAAGAAAGCCAAGAAAGAAGTTGTCCCAGCTTCCTTGCCACTCAAACGGTTGGTTCAGGTCAATGGGCAGAAAACACACCAAACAAATAATAAATGAATACCAAGAACTAACACCACAAAATACAATCCAAGCAATCACAATTCCCAATATCCTACCCCCTTTCTTATACAGAAATAAAATTAAGAAGTAAAAAGAGGCTTGAGGAAAGGTTGTTCCCGAAGTTCCGCCAAGGACAAGGGCCCTACTTATACCCCTAAGATTTCACTTTGTCCTAGGGGAATTAGCAAGAACATAGCAAGCAGCGAATTTTAACAGGCCCACTATTCCCTAGATCCACTTGATCTTTAGGGATATTAGCAGAAACCAAGCATACAAACCCAGATCCGAAGAACAGTCCACCAAACCCCTAATTGCAAAATTAGGGCAAATTAACCAGAAGCCACTTCAAATCGTATTCACAACACACCCAGATCTATCGATATAACCAACGTTAATCGAACTTGAAAGTTATAATTGAAAAAAACCCCCCAATTTTCCCAACCCTAGTTTTCCTCAATAATACTTAGCGTTTTGCAAAAAATCTTTTAGATCTAGTAATTAAATCGTAGTATCAATTCAATTAACACAAGTTAATTGATCTAGAACTAGAAAACAGAACTAAATTTTACGAAACTTTACGGAAACCCTAATTTTTATAAAATTGATATAACAGAGCTCAACCTGCGCTACTGATTACCATGCTAGAAGATCTTAATCATATGTTGAAATAATAATCTTAGCCTGGATATATTACAGGGACTTATTATGTCAATTTGTATTTTCAGGTTGTACCAGTTTGTAAGTTTAGGTTGCTAATGAAAGAAGCTGAGTAGATGAAGGACTGAATGTGACAAGTTGGAAGTTATGTCGGTGGATGGACTATATAAAGAGAAAGGACAAAAGTGACTCATATAACATTTTTCAGATCTATTTTTTCAATCTCTCTTGAAACGCTCTCTTCTCTCTTGTAACCCTAATTTGTCAATTGATCGTCTTGATCATATTGCTCAGTTTACTAGTTAGTTTCATACTTGATTGAGATCAAGTATAGATTGTAGTTGTTGTTGTGATACTGTTTGAGAACAGATCTTGATTGTAACTTGGTTCCTGGGTAATAAATTCATCTTAATACTGTTTTGATTAAGATTTTCTACAGTTAGCAACCCAAAACTTCGATGTTAAATTGGTTGTTGGTCGGGGTGGTTTCGGGAAGGTCTACAAAGGTGAAATTAAGAGTCAAGAAAGTGGCAGTACCATTGTTGCCATCAAACGTTTGGATACTACGTCCGATCAAGGAGCACCTGAGTTTGTAGCCGAAATCGAGACGCTTTCTAGGTTGCGACATGCCCATCTTGTTTCTCTCCTTGGTTGCTGTGTTGATAACAAAGAAATGATCATTGTTTACGAGTACATGCCCAATGGAACTGTATATCATCATTTGCACAAAGGTAATACCTCGTTATCTTGGTCGCAGAGACTCAGGATTAGCCTAGGGGCAGCACGTGGACTGGAGTATCTTCACACTGGTGTAGGAACGAAACAGGGAGTGGTACACCGTGATGTGAAGACTTCAAACATTCTACTGGATGAGGATTGGGAAGCCAAGATATCAGATTTTGGGCTTGCCAAAACATGTCCAATAAATCAATCCCGTACTTACGTTAACACTAGGATTAAAGGGACATTTGGATATCTAGATCCACAGATCTTTTTAACTGGAAATTTGACAAGGAAAACAGATGTTTTTGCCTTTGGGGTGGTATTGTTTGAACTGCTATCTGGAAGGCATGCAGTACTTCCTGATGGCGATGAGGATTTAAGTTTGGCAACATGGGCTCAAAGCTGTGTTAGAAAAAGAAACTTAGATAAACTTGTTTCTGCTGAAATAAGAGGAGAACTATCTCCTAAATGTTTAAAGGAGTTTACGAAAATTGCATACCGTTGCTTGCATAGTGATCCAAAGGAACGACCTACAATGGCTGAGGTAGTGGTGGCACTTCAGCTGTCAGAGAGATTACAGGAGAAGTTTGATAATTCTACACAACCAGCAGGCTTATTTGGATTCGTGTGGAAGCTGCCAAGTTATTTTTCTTACCCAACCAGGGAGAACTCTGGTACAAACACTTTAAACAATTTTGTGCATATTTTTAAAAAGCTAACTATTGGAACTACATATGATAGCTTAAGTGTCATTAGTAAATAAATAATACAACGGCAGAATAAAAGTAACAAAACATATGTAGCAAACTGTGCGTACAAACTTTAGCACCTAGTCTTTTAAGTTGCATTGGAGCTGCTTAACTTTGGTAACGAAAACATAAAAAATTTGGGTATAACGTATTTTGCCTGCTCTGTCATTTTCCTCATCCGGAGCTATGAACAAAGTTAGAATTCCATTCCACTATCTTCCGACAATTAAACTGCAATGGCAAAATGAATTTAATGAGATACTGATTTCTATTTTTCACATGAGAACGCGGAGATGCTCTTTGTTCTTTTTGTCATCTGATACATAGCTAGTTTTATACTTTTATGTATAAATCTTATTGGTAATATCGCAAATTTAATTTGTTTCTTTTGCTTTCCCCTTCCATTAGGCCATGATGACAAAAGATCATCAAGAATGGGAAAGATCAACATTATTCGTAGCTCAGTGGCTAGTAATGGTGATCTCAGTGATTTGCATACTGGTAACGAGCAAATACTATCCACCAATATTTGAAAATAAGGCTAATCACTTAAAAAGTCATCTAACCTGACACTTTTTGTCTTTGTGTTTACTGAACATGTTTTTTTCTTCATTGTGTGCACTGAACTTTCAAATTTTGATCATTGTGTGTATTTTGCAACTATTCAGCCATGTAAAATGACCATTTTACCCTTCAAAATTTGAAAAAAGTAAGGGTAAAATGGTCACAAAATACACACAATGATCGAAATTTGAAAGTTCAGTATATACAATGAGAAAAATAAAAAGAAGTTAAGTGACACAATAAAAAAAAGTGGCAAGTATAATACATTTTCAAGCAATTATCCCTTGAAAATATTCTTATTTTTGTTTGATTATAAGGCATCTTATGATTATCATTTTGGATTATTTTCTCCTGTGTTTTATAGAGTCATCAGGGCCAGCAAAATCAACAGCGACTCCAGCTCAGTGCCCACCACAGAGGATGGTGGCGATTACAAGGACGAAAATGCTAGAGCAAAAGTGACAAAAGCTATGCGAACTTTTATTGAAGAACATCGTTCAGCCACAGAGCTGATGTCCCTTAGGCATAAAGTGTTAGAATTTTAGTATCATGACAATCATATAATAACTAATACAAAGTAGCACATAATAGCGGAAGCAAAGAATCAAGTATAACATAATAAAAGTTAACTAAAACATAAATCGAAAACGTACCTCAAGCAATTCTTGATTAGGGATTGAACAAGTGATGAACCCTAAGTAGGGTTTATGAAGATCAATGTTAAACCCCTTACCTTTTTGTTTAACGATCTCTTGATAACAACAATAATGTGTTGTTACCTCGTTCTTGTACACACAAACTTAATTGAATAAAAGGTTTTGCAAGAAACAAGAACACTAATATTTTTGATTGACAAAAATCGATCCTAAACCCTTAGGGAATTAGGGACGATCGGCCAAAGAGCAAAAGAGAGAAGAAAAGACTTTAGGGATAGAGTGTGTGTACAAAAGGTGAGAAACAATGAACCCATGCCTTTGTATATACTAATTAGACAGGGAACAAGTTAGGGTTTTGGCACCCCCTTGCCCTTCCACGACCGGCCTAGCACCCAAGGGGTGTTTCCGGATCCTTCTTGTCGTCTTAATTACACTCTAGTCCTTGTCTTTCTCTTTTTAACGATAGTTAGTACTTACACTTAATACATAACAACCGTTAAGTCCGTTTAGTGTTCAAAATAATAAATAAACATAACATTTACTATTTATTATTTATACTTTTATTCTCGTTTGTAATGTGTGCAATCCCGAGGTCTCGTGTTCGATTCTAGACATTTACACGTTAATTATTAACTATAATTTAACATAAAGAGGGGTTAGAAGATGAGCGCCCTTCACATAAGAATGTTCTCTTACACTCGAAAAAGACTGTGGCCAACAAACGTACTTCGAATATTGTATTATCTGATAATTTAGATGCCGCTACAACAAAAGATGAGCTACTTAAAGCCCAAGAAAGAGAACAGAAGTTGCTACAGCAAGATGAAAAGGTGGAGCAAACTAAGGACCAAAGAAACACGCTCGAGTCTTTTGTCTATGACACTCGTAGCAAGGTACTGGTTTTATTAAAATAATTTCACTAATGTTCGATTGCATTGCATACAATGTGACATATTTTGTGTGATTTAGCTTCAAAATGCCTACAAGAGGTTTGTCACAGATTTAGAGAATGAGGGAATCACCAAAAGTCTGCAAGAAACTGAAGACTGGCTATATGAAGTCAGTGATGATGAATGTGATGGACAAAGACATACTGGAAGACTCGAGGATCTTAAAAAGGTGTGCTGAAAATGCTACTACTTTATTTTCATAGCTTTTCTGGTATACACACATCTAATTTTGCTTAATTATGTAGTTATTAGAACCAATTGAGAATAGATACAAGGATGAAAATAAAGTGCAAGCAACAAAACCTCTCCTAGTAATGATTGAAGAAAATCGTTTGGTTGCTGATTTACTTCCCCTCGAAAACAAAATGCAGGTAGAGTATATACCCTTTTCGCTCATTCTGTACCACTGTATGCATAAAAATGATTACTCCCCTCATCCGATATAACAAAGTTGTAAGGTCTTGTTTATTAAGATGTATACTGTATCGTATTTTATCACAACTATGTCTGAGATTGCTGTAATAAAGCTTTCTATTATTGGATACGATAAAAGGCGTCCACAGGCCATTCTTTGAGAACTTATTATAATATTAGTCAGCTTTTGAGTAGTTATATTCATTCTTTCTGGCAGCTTATAAATGCATGCACGGAAGCTGAACAGTATTTGAGTACTCACTCTCCCGAAAACTACGATCCAATAGGATGGCCCAATTTCATTAAGAAAACCATGGATACATTTAAGAGGTTAGTTTCAGCGAGTTATCTGAGTGATATTGCTTTCACTTCAAGATTGATAGTAATCAATATAATTACCTTGTGTCACTAATGTGAATTAAATCGTAAGCTCTTTGCACGAAGTTGCACATGGGGAGGCTGGGTGATAAGTTAAAACATGTTTGGGTCAAAATGGTTTGGCTCGGCCTTTCAACCTGTAGTAACGCGATTATGAAACCTTGTTGTTAGAAGGAGCCTGTTTTTTATAGGGGAATCCCTCCGCTTGACCCATTTGACCCATTAAAAATGTTAAGCTTACCCAAACGGAAGAAAAATGGTTCAAACTTATTACCTCTACTTTTCACGGTACCTTCTACTTGTGCTGTCTATTTCTTCAGGATGTGTGATGAAGCAATCCGGCCCAAACTGTCAATTCCAAAGCCCGGTGAACCAGTTGACAACAAAATAAAGAATGAAAATAAAGCGCAAGCAACAAAAACTCTCCTATCAATGATTGAAGAATATTATTGTGTTGCTGATTCACTTCCCCATGAAAACAAAATGAAGGTAGAATCTATACCCCTTTTGCTCATTCTGTACCACTTTATGCATAGAAATGAATACTCCCCCATATAACCAATCTGCATAGTATCTTATCACAACTCTTTCTGAGATTACTGTGGCAAAACTTTCTATCTTGGGATATGATACGAGGTGCTCAAAGGCCATTCTTTGAGAACTTATGATAATATTAGTCAGCATTTGAGCAGTTATATTCATTCTTTCTGGCAGCTTATAGATGCATGCACGGAAGCTGAACAGTATTTGAGTACTCACTCTCCCGAAAACTACGATCCAATAGGATGGTCCAATTTCATTAAGAAAACCATGGATACATTTAAGAGGTTAGTTTCGGCGAGTTATCTGAGTGATATTGCTTTCACTTCAAGATTGATAGTAATCAATATAATTACCTTGTGTCACTAATGTGAATTAAATCGTAAGCTCTTTGCACGAAGTTGCACATGGGCGGGAGGCTGGGTGATAAGTTAAAACATGTTTGGGTCAAAATGGTTTGGCTCGGCCTTTCAACCTGTAGTAACGCGATTATGAAACCTTGTTGTTAGAAGGAGCCTGTTTTTTATAGGGGAATCCCTCCGCTTGACCCATTTGACCCATTAAAAATGTTAAGCTTACCCAAACGGAAGAAAAATGGTTCAAACTTATTACCTCTACTTTTCACGGTACCTTCTACTTGTGCTGTCTATTTCTTCAGGATGTGTGAAGAAGCAATCCGGCCCAAACTGTCAATCCCAAAGCCCGTTGAACCAGTTGACAACAAAATAAAGAATGAAAATAAAGCGCAAGCAACAAAAACTCTCCTATGAATGATTGAAGAATATTATTGTGTTGCTGATTCACTTCCCCATGAAAACAAAATGAAGGTAGAATCTATACCCCTTTTGCTCATTCTGTACCACTTTATGCATAGAAATGAATACTCCCCCATATAACCAATCTGCATAGTATCTTATCACAACTCTTTCTGAGATTAGTGTGGCAAAACTTTCTATTTTGGGATATAATACGAGGTGCTCAAAGGCCATTCTTTGAGAACTTATGATAATATTAGTCAGCATTTGAGCAGTTATATTCATTCTTTCTGGCAGCTTATAACTGCATGCACGGAAGTTGAACAGTATTTGAGTGGTCTCTCTCCCGACAATTTTGACCAGATAAGCTGGTTCAATCACATTAATGATACCATGGGTATATTTAACAGGTTAGTTTCAGTTGATTCTCTGATTGATAGTGCTTTCAGTTTTCGATTGATAATCAACTTATTGAACTTGTACTAACGTGAATTATATCATTTGAAATTCACGCATATTTTCCTTCAACTGACCACATGTACGATTTTAAATTGAAAATCTTTAGCTTTCTGCCAGAAGTTGCAAAATGGGTTTGGGTCAAAATTACAAACCTTCTTGTTAGAGAACGTTGTTTACATGTTTTTTTATATGCAAAACACTTAGGATGTTCTAATCATTTGACCCATCCTCGACCTATAATCCATTTGACACATCAAGAAAAAAAGCTTTACCTAAATCAAACCATTTGCACATAATGGGTCAATATTATTACCAGTACTTTTCACCTTACCTTCTACTTGTGCTGTCTATTTCATCAGACGCTGCGAAGAAGCAATACAGTATGAACCTTCATCACCAGAGCACCCTGAAACCGTGGAATCGGACCGAAGTTGCAACAACGTGGACTCGCAAACAGAAAACCCCATGGACAGGAAACAAACAGGAAAATCCGTGGTCGGGAACCGAACAGGAAATTCCATGGATGGGAACCGAACGGGCAAACCCGTGGAGAGGAACCAAATGGGCAAACCCGTGGAGAGGAACCAAACAAGCAAACCTGTGAAACCGGACCAAACAAGCAAACTTGTGAAACAGGAACAAACAGGCAAACCAAACAGGCAAACCCGTGAAACCGGACCAGTCAAGCAAACCCGTGGATGGGAGCCAAACGTGCAAACCCGTGAAACCGGACCAAACGCAAGCCCGTGAAACAGGACCAACCTGTGAAAACGGACCAAACAAGCAAACCTGTGAACGTGGGCCAACCTGACGAACCTTTTGGCTCGGAACAGATGAACATACCTGATCCCATGCAGGTCGATGGAGGATGCATACCTCTTTAGATTTGTTGTAACTTGACCTATATTGTCAACTTCCACCATTTTACCAAAAGAAACAAGAACAAGAATGATACTTATTCGAGATTTTCAGAAGTGAAAATCAAACTCTTATGCTAGTTTTTGCTTTCGTAGTCTTTAGTTTTGGTTTTTAAAACTTGAAGTTGCATCCGCTTTCTGCAATTACTCTACGTTCATATAATGCTACTTACTGTTTTTGGAATATAACTGTTGTGTTTCTTTTGTTACCTTCTACTAATTAAAGTTCTATTTCCGTATTTTTAACATGATTTGATTATTAATATGCTATAATACTGCCTTCATGAACTATTTACAATTTACCGGAAACATGTTCGAGTAAAATACAGACATATTATGTTAATTGGTATACTTTATAATTGAGTGCAGACCCCTTTAGTCACTTGCTCGATCCATTGTATCCTTTTTACGTGCCTCGGCTAATTCCAATTCACAAACCACCACAAGTGCCTAGTAAATGAATTTACATCATGATAAGGTAGGCAAAAAACTACAAATTAGCTTAAAGTATAACTTAACCCGCGGTTACATTTCAAATCTAACACTGTACTGAGTGCTGACCACGTAACTACTCATATGAACCGTCCATGTTCCTAGGATATCGACACATATGAAACGTTGGGTGAAGTATTAAGTACAAACATTTCAACACATGCATCAGCAAAAAAATGCATGGGCTCATTTTAGCTGGAGATAGACAGGGAAACTACCTCTCAATAATGCATCGGTCGGTTCTCCCGTGTCCAGATCCTTGTTAAGCTCATCCATGTCGTGAACTGTCAAACCCTGAATAAATCAAGAGCGTATTTGTGAGAATTGAGAAACCACATGTATGATAAAAAGAGCACCTACAGCTTCTGAAATTAGAAAGATACTAGTAATTTCTTAACTTCATGGCCACCAATAAAATAACAAAAACATTTACTCCTATAATGCTGAGAATGCTGTCAGTTGTACTTGGAAATCTCTTATTGGACTTAAGAAGCAAAGTGAGGCCTTTTATAATGCATATTTTGGGCAATGGCAAACACTTCAATGTGGTATGACCAATGGCATGAATATGAACCTCTGATGAATATTCTTACTAGTAGAAGTTTATATGAGGCTAGGATAAGGGAAATTGTTGTATTGCTGAGATGATTGGTAATGATGGATGGAAGTGGCCAATGGACTCATATTTACTCAGATTTTTCTTCCAAAATTTCAAAATGATAGAGATGATGGTGTTAAATGGAACTTATCAACGCGGCTTCGAAATTTTTCTAGTTCGATCTAACATGTTGCAAAAACTGAACAAATAGTATCAAGAGAAAATAGACTGCTAAAGAGTTATGTGTCCCCCACCCCTATGATAAGCAACTAATCATAAAGCTCAATAACTGATCAAGGACTAAAAAAGGAGGTTAATCAAATACTTTTGGGGGCAATTGTATCAGTGGAACAATAAACTTTTGGTTTCATGATCTTTAATTACTGTTTTTAAAACTTGATGGTGCCATTGTTCTTTGTGAGGGCCCTGGATTCTTGTATGCTGTTTGATACTTCTGAATTACGTACCTCTTTTGGGTATAACTGGAGGTTCAGCTATATATTCCGTTATTGTGTTTGATTCGATTGGGAATACTGCCATACTAGATCACGTTTTTCTTTATTCTTTTTGAATTCTTCATGTTTATTGGAAATATGATCACAATGAATACAAAAATATGATGCAATCATTGATGGGCATGAATGATTGTATCCGAATCCGAATATATAATTTGTTAACAAATTGAGCAATTGACTTTGATCTTCTTTCATTCCTTCAAACGAGTTTCTTTGTTTACTTCCCATTTATCCAAACGCTTCATAGCTATTTCCACCTGATTTTTGACAATTTTCCACCAAGAATGAGCTTAGTTTTCCCCACGGTTTTAGAAATACCGAAAAGAAGCTGTACTTTTTACTTAGCTTGACAAAGTTACCTCTTTATTCCAATCTGTACGAAACGTCGACCATAGTAAAATGAGGGTCTGCATTCCGGTTCCTCCAATCATTCCAGACCATATACCCTATAAGATACATTCGATGAGCTTATTTGTGTAATGGTCATACTTGGTGTCTTTTTATTAAAAACAAAGTAGTTCATTATATATGTTTATAAAAGGTACCTTGACTCCAAGGTCGAAATAGATGCCTAGGAGAAGTCCGAGGGGAATACCAACAACATAATAGCATCCGATGTTCACATATGCCACATAAGCTTGCCATCCGCACCCGACAGCCACACCTTTTGATTCATATATTCATGATCACCTCAGTATTCACAAGTGTACATGATATTAATTAGCATATGTATTTTGATAAGATTAATGTAGTACCTGATAAAACAGGTTGTATGCCGTTGAGAATGATGGTTATAACCAACAATGGGCAAAGGTCAGAGACTTCATTAGCAACTGTTTCACCAGGTGTGAATGCGTAGCTAATAACATCTCTCACCGATAAAATGATTATTGATTCTACTACCGCGATGATAAAAGAGACATTAGTCACCATCCAAACCGAAAATGCTGCAGCTTTTGGGTTCCCTGCTCCAAGCTCATTTCCGACTCTAACACTATATTTTCAAAATCATACATTTGTTACCCGAAACCATATATAAAAATATTACAAACAAAATATTGTGACATTCAAGCCTAACTTAATGAGAAAACCAACCTAGCAGCTGCATTGAACCCAACTGACACCATGAACACTAGCCCTTGGACACCCATGCTGCATAAATTCATTACAAATAACAAAAATAAATATTATAAATATGGTCTAATGAAATGTAACAAGGCTCTAGTTGTCACTGATTCAGACCCATTCAACATGTGCCACTGGAAACATTTATATAGTTTCGGTTCATTTCAAAATGGGCCCAAAAAGGTAATATGATCACACCAGACACATGGAACATGATTAATAAGCCTTACCAGACTGAGAGTGCATCTAATGCTAGCTCAGGGTTCTCGAGCAGCCCGGCAATCAACACTAGTATTTGAAAATACCACGTTTCTAAACACAACATTACGGCTGACCCACTTGACAACTTTACAAACTCCCAAAGCCCACCGAATGCCTTTGAGTTAAACCCGGTCCACGTGTCTTTACATCTATCACTCATCAAAATGTACGTGAACTGGCCCGCCACTATGATCCACCACGACAAACTTAGAGTCAAAGATGCACCAAGTAAGCCCAAGTTTAACTTGTAAGCCATGATCCAAGACATGATCATGTGTATAACTAAAGTTCCAGCTGAAATATACATGCTTGGTGCAACAATACTTTGAGCTTGTAGAAACTTTTGTATTGGAAAGTTGATAGCAAATGCGAATAATTGAGGAATAAGCCCGTAGACAAAAAGGGCTGCCGCAGATGCCATTGCTGATGTTTGGCCGAACAAAAGTAAAATAGGCTTAGAGAAGACGTAAAGCATAGTGATCGGGATAGCTGTTAACGTGAGAACAAATGCGGATCTTTGAAGGTAAATTCCAAGCATATCGTATTTATGTGCCCCAAATGCTTGACCACATAACGTCTCCACTGCACTACCCATTCCAAGCTATAATCACATAACCGAACACTATGTTAGATTAAACATTAGGTATAATCATATTTCTAATGCAAAGACTTTCAAAAGTTCTTTTTTGTCATCACATCAACATTGACTCAACTTAGCTTTCTACTGACATTTACTATCACAAGTTATCTGGTATTAACATGTTTAAACAACTGGTTAATTCTAATACGTATCTATCTATCTATCCCATGCTAGGCTTGTATCAAGTAATAAGTCCAAGCATAGAACTAAAAAATAATAATAAAAAATAAAAAAAAAAAAAAAAAAAAAAAAAAATGCACCACACTTGAAATCCGACCCCCGAGTTAAACCATCCAAACGGGCAGGCCCCGGGACCCGAACCACTAGGAAAGACCCGCGAAGGAAAACCCCTAGAACTCACGGCCTCACACTATACTTATATACCACCAACTAATCTCATACTTGACCGATGTGTGATAGTAACGATACTGCACGCTTTAAAGAACCAACGACCTCATTGGTCACGGGCTCATGGCTATGTTGGTCAAAGTTGGCACCCTCTTTTTGGTTCCAAACTATCGCTCAATATGCAACCACTCCATGTCATTGTTGGTCATGGCTACGTTGGTCACAGATGACACCCTTTTTTCGAGTATAAGGCACCACTCCAAAGTGTTGGAACCTCGAAAAACAGAGCTATGAGACCAATTTTGATACGATACGAATCTATCCCATACTAGGCTCGTATCGAATTTATAAGTCCAAGTATAGAATTCACTCAAAAAGTTAGCTTGTAAGAGCAGGGGACACGTAGACTTATAAAATATCAACCAATCTCATACTTGCCTCATGTGGGATCATAGCAAATTCTAAAGCTCATAATCTATTAGTATTATATAATTCAAATTTGTTGAAGTTAGTCTTTAACATTAGCTTATAGTCTACGGGTTTATATGATAGTGTTTGCTTAATATGTAGTCAAATAGGATTAGAGTGGCATTGACGTGAGTTTGCATGCATGGCAAGCCATTGCCTTATGTCTTTAGGTCGGTTCTTAAGCTGTCCTAGTTAGACTCGGTTAAACACATGTTTTCTCTTTTGTAAGCCGTGACACCTAGTCCATTAGGGATTAGAAGACAACCCCTAATCTCTATAAATAGAGGTGAGGGGGTGAGGCACAAGTTACGTTCATTCTTTCTCTACTAATCGTTCAGTTAGGGATATATCTTGTGTTTGTTCTTTTCTTTTTCTGTCGACATATATAACTGTCGGTGTGTGTTCGTCTTCAAGATCGTGTTTACTCTTCACACTAGAACCAGGTTGTTGACGAGCCAGGGGGTCCCATGGGTACCCGGGACATCAATGGAATTTTTCGATATAGTGTTAAAAAAAAAAAAAAAAAAAAAAAAAACGATTGGTCTTAAATGCATCTTAAATGACCCCGATCCATCGAAATGTAGTTTTAGTCTTATTTAGTTAGCATACTTACAAATAAAAATAATTTTATAATTTAGTAAAATATGACAATGTAAATTAAAACCCAAAAAACCACCAAACTCTATTATTCTTTTTACATGTTAGAGAGAGAGAGAGAGAGAGAAAAAAAAAAAAAAAAAAATCCTTCTTTTCCCCTCCAGTTGGTGGATTCAACACTCCAATTTTCCAAAGATGAAATAGGTTTATTTTATTATCTTTATTTATTTTTTGATTTTTATAGGATACAAATTCTTCAAAGATTTGTAGTTTTTAATTTTTTTTGTTGCATTGCCTACATATGTCAGAATTCAGATTGTCATCGTTATTATGATATTTATGCAAGTCGCAAACGAATTTGATTCGTTTTGTAAATTTTAATAGGCCTAACTAATTGTTAACTGATTCCGTTTGTTGCATTGCCTAAATGTTAGAGTAATTGTTTCATATAGGCATAATTACAACACGACGAATCAAAAAGGCTCAGTTCATAACATGAATTTTTAATTGTTAATTTTCAATTCAAAGGAATCATGATTTAATTGTTAATTTTCATCTATTATTTCATGACTGATTTTATCTGATATATGAGGAAACTGTGCAAACCCTATATTACTCGATCGCAAGTCAGACTATATAAATGACATGAATTTTTAATTTGTTTGTTGTAAGCCAAAATTGAGAATTATTTAAAAAGAAAGCTTCCACCCGATTACGATAATGATACTATCGGTGAAAAATTACATGAGAAAACAAAACAAATGATACCTCAGAAGGACTTCAAACTACATCCACAACTGTTATTCCTTCGACTTCAGTACCGATTAAAATTTCTTTAGACAATCTTATCTGGGATCCCGCTGATAGACCTAGATTTTTTTATTATGATCCAAATCAAAGAGAAAAAATAAGGCGACTATATTGGGATAGAAGAGCTTGTCAACCAAGTGGTCATATATTTACAACCAGAACGATAGCGGGAAAGGTAAGACGTTTTGTTGTAACCTGGTATAAGGAATTTCGCTGGCTGGAGTATAGTATAAAGGTGAACAAAGCATTTTGTTTGTCCTGTTACTTATTTAGAGATAATGTTCAGAAGAAGGTCGGTCTGGACATAGAAGAAGAAAACACCATGTTGGTTTTTAATTTAAAAAGTCAACATCTTACTTCAAAGGGTTGCTTAAATCGATTTTTTTTTTTTTTTTTCATGGCGGGAAAAAGATTAAAAGGAGTCCAAGTTTTTAGCGCAAATCATTTATAAAGGTATCTAATTAGTCACAATTACTGGTATTGAGCTTTTTTTTTTTTTTTTTTCCCCAAAAGTGGATACTTATTTTTCAAATTCGGTCTTCTTGGGCAGTGTTGATCATTTTACACTCTTAGGGTAAATTACCTAAATGGTCCTTGTTATTGGCAAATATTGCATCAGCCGTCCCTGAAATATAAAGTTCCAACAATTGTTTTTATTTTTGCAGCAAATAGCAGTCATAGTCCTTTTTATAACTTTTTTTTTGAAACGGCAAATATATTCAGAAACCCGACTAACGGGAAGAAAAGAAAAAACAACCGGCTCCAAGCAGGAGACAAAAGTATATTAAAACAAATATAAAATCATATCGTCTATTTTTATAACAGTCATACTCCTTTTTATAACTTATCGTCTATTTTATAGTTAAGCTCACCCACATTTTTATCTATGTTTTTATGAACGTTTTTATCTACATTTATATATACGTTTTTATATACGTTTTTATCTAGATTTTTATCTAAGGTTTTATATACATTTTTATCTGCATTTTTATATACATTTTCATCTACTTTTTTATCTACGTTTTTATAGACTATGAAAATTGATCGAGTTCTTATAAACCATATTAATTGTTGTAAAATGTAACTAATCATAGAATAGAGTTTGAGTTTTACAAAAATCAATCACCGGCAGTCCTTGTAGAAAACATATATAAAAATGTAGATAAAAATATATATAAAAACGTAATGGGTCAAAACTATAAGGAGTGGATAAAAAAAAGTTAAGTTTAGGGACGGTGGATGCAATTTTTGCTAAACCAGAGGGACCACTTATGTAATTTACCCTATGGACAGTGGATTCAATTTTTAGCAAAACAAAGGGGAACATTTATGTAATTTAAAAGGTAAAATGGTCATCACTACCCCAAGAATTAGATAAGTACCCACATTTGAGAAATTAAAAATAATAAAATAATAAAAAGGTTCAATACTAAGAAAAAGTAACGGTGACAAGTTAGATACCTTTACAAATGATTTGCCTAAGTTAGTACATCTCAGGTGTTTTTGAATAAATAAACAAAAGTATTATTACTTTGAAGTTTCTGCACATGAGACTTTGTTGTTTTGTGATTGTGAAGGTTTATCACACGGTTTAGCGAATTAATAAAGGGATAAAGATGACGGGAGCCAAGTTTTACATGAAGAAATTCGATCGAACTGGTGATTTCGTGTTATGGAGGATCAAGATGCGTGCTTTATTAATCCAACATGGATATGAAGCAGATATGGAGGTTTTACCTTCGGATATGGAAATTGAAGCGAAAGCTGGGATGAACAAGAAAGCTCGCAGTGTTTTGATTTTGTGTTTAAGTAGCAAGCTAGGCTCTAAGAGAGGTTTGGACCAAGTTTGAGACTTTGTACATGACAAAGTCTTTGGCTAAAAAGTTGTACCTGAAAAAGAGGTTGTATACATTNACGTATCGTCTATTTTTATAACAGTCATACTCCTTTTTATAACTTATCGTCTATTTTATAGTTAAGCTCACCCACATTTTTATATACATTTTTATCTATGTTTTTATGAACGTTTTTATCTACATTTATATATACGTTTTTATATACGCTTTTATCTAGATTTTTATCTAAGTTTTTATATACATTTTTATCTGCATTTTTATATACATTTTCATCTACTTTTTTTATCTACGTTTTTATAGACTATGAAAATTGATCGAGTTCTTATAAACCATATTAATTGTTGTAAAATGCAACTAATCATAGAATAGAGTTTGAGTTTTACAAAAATCAATCACCGGCAGTCATTGTAGAAAACATATATAAAAACGTAGATAAAAATATATATAAAAACGTAATGGGTCAAAACAATAAGGAGTGGATAAAAAAAGTTAAGTTTAGGGACGGTGGATGCAATTTTTGCTAAACCAGAGGGACCACTTATGTAATTTACCCTATGGACAGTGGATTCAATTTTTTAGCAAAACAAAGGGGAACATTTATGTAATTTGAAAGGTAAAATGGTCATTACTACCCCAAGAATACCGAATTTGAAAGATAAGTACCCATATTTGAGAAATAAAAAATAAAAAAATAATAAAAAGGTTCAATACTAAGAAAAAGTAATGGTGACAAGTTAGATACCTTTACAAATGATTTGCCTAAGTTATTACATCTCAGGTGTTTTTGAATAAATAAACAAAAGTATTATTACTTTGAAGTTTCTGCACATGAGACTTTGTTGTTTTGTGATTGTGAAGGTTTATCACACGGTTTAGCGAATTAATAAAGGGATAAAGATGACGGGAGCCAAGTTTGACATGAAGAAATTCGATCGAACTGGTGATTTCGTGTTATGGAGGATCAAGATGCGTGCTTTATTAATCCAACATAGATATGAAGCAGATATGGAGGTTTTACCTTCGGATATGTAAATTGAAGCGAAAGCTGGGATGAACAAGAAAGTTCGCAGCGTTTTGATTTTGTGTTTAAGTAGCAAGCTAGGCTCTAAGAGAGGTTATTGGGGAGACACTACAACGGGGGTTTGGACCAAGTTTGAGACTTTGTACATGACAAAGTCTTTGGCTAACAAGTTGTACCTAAAAAAGAGGTTGTATACATTCTATATGCCTGTTGGATGAAAGATTTCCGAGCATATACATGAGTTCAACAAAATTGTTCTTGATTTATCAAATATTGAGGAAAAATTCGAGGATGAAATCTTGTTTTAATATTACTCACTTCTTTACCAGCATCATACGAACACTTTGTGGATACCTTGCTATATGGACGGGAAGCTTTGACTTTAAAGGACGTGATGGCCACACTAACTTCATAGGAAACCAAAGAAAGGTCTAAGGCGAAGGGTTATACTTGATGGGAAGAATTGACCGTTGGGATTCGCATCAGTCAAAAGGAAAGTCAAGATTGAAGTCTCGAGGTGGAAGACTCAAGTACTATATTTGCCAATCTGGGGAGCACTTTAAGAGAACTCTCCAAAGAATAATCGCAAGAAGTCATCAGGTTATGCCAAGAAAGATGATCAACCAAGCTCCGGTGGTTCAATCTATGACGGTTCTGAGGTAATGATGTTATAAGTGCAGAAGCATTGTTGGATTGGATTATGGATTTATGAGGCTCATACCACATGATACCCAGGTTTGATTTATTTTTTTATTATCTGGAATGTGATGGGGGCAGGGTAAGGTTGGGTGACAATGAAAGTATCATGTACAAAGACACGTTGAAGGATTTTGCTGCAGGTGCTGATAAGTCTGTTGAGGAATTACAGTTTGAGGTGGAACTACAAGGTTTAAATAAATCGTACGCCTGAGGAATATCAAGCAGATCTGAAAGATGGCGATGATGAAGATGAAGGAGATCAAGAAACTGATCAGACACCAGATCTCACAAATTATTAGTTGGTTCGAGATAGAGAGCTAAGGACAAGAATGAAACCTTTGAGATTTCAAGATGAGAGTAATATGGTTGCTTACACGTTTGTTGCAGCAGAGGAAGAAGACACTCATGAGTTATTGACATACCAGGAGGTAGTTGCTTGTGAAGACAATTCTAAGTGGAAAGCTGCTACGGAAGAAGAGATGGATTCTCTAAGAAAGAACAAGACCTGGGAGTTAATAGATCATCCAGCTGGGCAAAAGCTGGTGAGCGGCAAATGGGTGTTCAAGATAAAGGAATGGATTGAAGGTGTTAAAAAGCCTAGGTACAAGGCAAGGTTGGTGGCTCATGGATTCACATGAGGGCAAGTATTGATTATAATGAAGTATTTTCGCCTGCAGTTCGACACACATCTATTCAGGTTATACTTGCGTTGAATGCTTGTAGAGATTATGAGCTGGAGTAGCTTGATGTAAATACGACATTTTTACATGGAAATCTTAAAGAAATGATCTACATGATGTAGCCACGGGGTTATGAACAAGGTAACAAGGTATATTTGTTAAAGAAATCTTTTATTGGTTTGAAGTAGTCACCTAGGGAATGGTGCAAGAGGTTCGATGAGTACATGCTGAGCAACGAGTTCAAGTGTAGCAGTTACGACATCTGCATATATTACATGAGTTAT
Organism: Artemisia annua; assembly: GCA_014162995.1. Lineage (NCBI taxonomy): Eukaryota > Viridiplantae > Streptophyta > Magnoliopsida > Asterales > Asteraceae > Artemisia > Artemisia annua. Next base: position 100,980 of record LBNU01036650.1, on the reverse strand, counting down.
GCACCAGGTGCGTATATCTATCTATTGATATATGTAGACGATATGTTGATTGCTTGTAAGAGCAAGGCTGAGATTGGGTCTACTAAGTCTTTGCTTAAAAAGGAGTTCATCATGAAGGAGCTCGGGGAAGCAAAAAAGATTTCCGGTATGGATATCATGGGATCAGAGTCGCAATATTCTAAGGATGTCACAATCCAAGTACGTTTCTAAGGTTTTAACTAATTTTAAAATAGACAATGGGAAATCGGTTTAGATGTCAATGGATGGGCACTTCAAGCTATCGTTGAAAAATATCTCGGTTAGAGATTTTGATGTTGAAAGGATGAATAGGGTGCCATATGCAAATGCGGTTGGGAGCTTAATGTACTTGATGGTGTGCACGAGGTTAGACATAGCGTTTGCCGTAAGTGTAGTTAGCTTATATGTGACAAATCCAGATAAAAATCATTGGGAAGCAGTCAAGTGGATTATGTGATATTTACATGGCAATCCGAACGTGGGTTTGGTGATGGGACATATCGTGGCAACCATGTAGACGTAACATGTTTTGTTGATTCAGACTACGCTAAGGATCCAGATAAAGGTAGGTCTATCACAAGCTACGCATTTTTAGTACAAGGTTGTGTTGTGAGATGTAAAGAATCATTACATGTGGTGGCTCTTTCAAATACACAGGTGAAGTATATGGCCCTTACAGGAGCGGTAAAAGAGGCTATTTGGCTAAAAGCACTCTTGGAAGAGTTGGGCGCGGAGCTAAACACCGTGGCAATTGATTGTGATAATCGGGGGCGATTCACTCATCGTGTTATCATGTGTTTCATGAGCGGACAAAGCACATTAACGTGCGATTTCATTTCATCAGGGAGGTCGTGGAAGCAAATACTATTGAAGTGGTTAAAATCGGGGCTGAACACAATGATGCTGACGCCTTGACAAAGGTAGTCCCTGGATCGAAGTTCAAGCACTTGGAGTTGCTGAGTATCGGGATAAGCTAATGTATAAAGCCGAGTTTTTAACCAACTAATTATTTTTAGAAAACTATTTACCATTATGTGGCTTGTTAAAACATTTTGACCATTATGGAGTATTTCTTTTGTATTTCTCTTCACTTCTGATTTATTCCATTTCTTTAAAGCTAATCTCCATATAATAGACCAATGGGTGAAAGTGAAGGCTTTTCTTTGAAAAATCATCGAGAGCTTTATAAATTTTATTTATGCACGTGTATTGTTAAGAGTTGTTCGAACAAGCTAGTTTAATATAATAGCTACATTGCAAATATTTATTACGTATTAAGCACGATTTAAAAATTTTGTAACTATACTAGTAAAGAACTGGGCAATTCGCGATAATATGTCGAAGTCATCATCGCACATCATATCGAGACATCATATCGAGAAAGGCATTCACATAACTCAACCTTTCTTCTTCTAGCAAACCAAGAAGTAAATATAGTCAACGCCATTAAAAAAAATAAAAATAAAAAAAAAAATACATATAATGAACAACTTATATTGATGTTAAGTCTTGAATGATTATAAAACATGAATTGCAAATAAGAAATAAGCATCGACATCGGTATTCAACTAAATCTTTTATATAATAAAAGAATTACATCATTTCGGAGTTTTTTTGACAGAACAATCTTAGTGGAAAAAAATTGGACCAATAGGAATCCTCGATTTTGACACATAGGCGAAATCGAGCAATATGATTGGCCAATAAAAAGTCAAAATTGAATTGATTTGGTCAAACTTTAATAAATTTGATGGAGAATTTGATTGAGGAAAAAAAACACATAAAAATATAGGTGTCAAATTTATGAAAATAAAAACTTAAAAAAAGAGGAGGTAATTAATAAAACATTAGTGGTTGAATTTTAATTTTAAATATATTATATAGAGTTAAGTGTAAAATTATAAATCTCCATGTTTTTTGATAACTTTAGATAATAAACAAATAACCCCTTACACTTTATAATATGAACTTTGTTTACAATTACATGAGTATTAATATTGGTTTGAGACTACCATCCATTAAACTTACAAAATTTTATAAATGTACGAATTAGTTTAATATACGTTAAATACTTTTATAATAAATATTAGTTTTAAACTTTCATCTATTAAAATATCTTTTTACTATTTACGTTAAATATAAATAAGAACTCATGTTATCCTATTTAAAAGTTTAATCTATAAAAAATTGGACCAATAGGAAAGCTCAATTTTGACACGTAGGCGAAATCGAGCAATATGATTGACCAATAAAAAGTCAAAATTGAATTTATTTTGGTCAAACTTTAATAAATTTGGTGGAGAATTTAATTGAGGAAAAAAAACACATAAAAATATAGGTGTCAAATTTATGAAAATAAAAACCTAAAAAAAGAGGAGGTAATTAATAAAACATTAGTGGTTGAATTTTAAATATATTATATGGAGTTAAGTGTAAAATTATAAATCTCCATGTTTTTTTTATAACTTTAGATAATAAACTAATATACTCCCTACACTTTATAATATAAACTTTGTTTACAATTACATGAATATTAGTATTGGTTTGAGACTTTAATCTATTAAACTTACAAAATTTTATAAATGTACAAATTAGTTTCACTATACGTTAAATTCTTTTAAAATAAATATTAGTTTTAAACTTTCATCTATTAAAATATCTTTTTACTATGTACGTTAAATATAAATAAGAACTCATGTTATCGTATTTAAAAGTTTAATATATACGTACATGTGTTTGAATATTAAATACAGTTAAATTATTATTAACGGTAATATAAATATCAAATGGTAAGTACGAGTTACTATGATATGAAAATAAGTATACGCGGTTGTACTTATAACGACTCATGTAGTTATTATTTAAAGTTTACATACGGATATGTGGAAAAACATTTTTAAAAAACTTTACAGAGTATATGTTAACTTCATCAACGCTCATTATGTGCTACTAAACTCGCACATTTTTTGTAAAACATGATATCAATATTAATATTAAACAACAACATCAACCTCAACATTAACATCCGTGTCAGCTAAACAAAGTTAAATCTTTCATCCAATAAAATTTTTACAAAATATTAAATGATATTAATACATAATGAAAAACTCATGCATGCTTATTAGTGTACTTATATCACAATTTTCACGGGTAAATTCTTATATGTTCATAGAATAAACAAAAATTTTAAAATAAATTTGATTTATTTGTAAACCCATGTGATTAAAGAATCTTTTTCTTACTTTCGCACATGTTGATGCTCTAACTTTTTAAAATATACATAAGATTTTCTGATTTTAAACGATAATACTATATAATTAAATTTTTCTGGAAAAACCCCGTGCGTGCACGGGAATTAAACCTAGTAAGCATAAGAGACAAAAACATCAAATCACTCTAGTTTGGATAAAAAGTTTCTTAACCTTAAGTCTTAACTAACATATGTAAACAACTATGAACCAAAAATCATACGCCGAAAAATTATACAAAAGAATTTCATATAACAAGCATCACTAAGTTTCTGAAGTACAATATTCGGCAAAGAGAATGGCACAAACACAAATTCTAGAAAATTAATTGATCATGAATACCACTGATCATTTGATACACATATAATATAAAATTGTACATTTAGTAAAGAATTTAATTGATAGATATGACGATTAACGGTTGAACGAAGAAAGGTCATGATTGGTTTTTAATGAGAAAATAAAAAATAGGTTATATTATTATAAATGGAATGTGAGACCATACTTTAGTCAATATTTTATTAGTTGATATACAGATAAGCTTTGTATTATTGGACAATTCATGAATTCATACATTGGTAAATAAGTTTTTTAAAGACAATAAGTTGGTAAAAAAAAACTCGTATAAAGCCTGATGAGGTGGAAATTGTTGAAGTTAGTCTTTAACATTAGCTTATAGTCTAGGGGTTTATATGAAAGTGTTAGCTTAATATTAGTCAAATACGATTATAATGGCATTGACGTACGTGAGTTTGCATGCATGGCAAGCCATTGCCTTATGTCTTTAGGTCGGTTCTTAAGTTGTCCTAGTTAGTCGGTTAAATACATGTTTTCTCTTTTCTAAGCCATGACTCCTAGTCCATAAAGGATTAGAAGACACCCCCTGATCAGCTCTATAGACAGAGGTGAGGGGTGAGGCACAAGTTACGTTCATTATTCCAATACTAATCGTTTGGTTAGGGATATATCTTGTGCTTGTTCTTTTCTTTTTCTGTTGGCATGTATAACTATTGGTGTGTGTTCGTTTTCAATATCATATTTATTCCGCACACTAGAACCAGGTTGTTGATTTTAATAACAACAAAATTGATTTATATTAATCCCCTTTATTAATACTTATATTTGAATTCAATGAATCTATTTTATAGAATAAACCACACTTTTCCTCACCAGCATATCTAAGTTACACCTAGCATGTAAGTATTTTTGGCAAATTAATTAACCTATTATTTTCATATTTAAAGTAATTATTTATTTAACATACAATAAAATTAACATAGAAATTACTTTAAATAACATTTTTTTTCTATACTAAAGTAATAATACATTTAATGCGGAATAAATAAACTATAACCGATAACTCTAATTCAATAGACTGGAAAAACGTTTTCAATCATTAGTTACTAATGTATTGTCATATCCAGTCTTATTTATTTTCATTATGTAAAATTTTGCCAACAACGATTCAAGAAGAACATTATATGAATGAACTATACAGGGCAATAGTTAACGTTTAGTAAGAAAACATTGTGAACCGAGAATATATGCTATCAGCGGGAATTCTCGTGTTTATGATGTCTCATGGCGAATCAACAAAGAATACAAAAGTTTGTTGTAAATGTATGCTTAAAAAATAAAGACAAAATTACACATTTGGTCCCTGTGGTAAACCAAATAACAGATTTAGTCCTTAAGTCGTTTTAATTATACTACACATACTTATTTTTGAAACATGTTGCCTATTTAGTCCCTATTATGAAAAATAGAGACTATCCGTGTAATAAAAAAAAAACTATAAATAATTACACAGATGATCCTTATTTTTTAAAATAGAGACTAAATGGAAACAGATTTCAAAAATAGGTATGTGACATGTTATTTGGGCTAAACCACAGGGACCAACGTGTTATTTTTTTCAAAAATAAACAAAACTAGAGATTTAACAATTTGTTGAACAAACATTATGTTCAGTTGTAGACCATTTCTTTTTACAACTTTTTTTTGAACGAAATTTCTTTTTACAACTAAGTATGCTCATTTTTTTATTTTTTATATGTCAATATTCCTTTACTCATTTTTTTTAAATATCCGCAAAATTTTACGGGTTATTTAGCTAGTTTTAAACATATTAGACACTACTAGCATGGTACCCGCACAATGTGGTGGCTGGCACCCTGTTACTATATTTTGCGACGAGCAAATGTTATTCTGTTACATGTTTTTTAACAAGAAGAGGGGATGGGAAAGGTTCAAGGGCCAGAAGAACTTTGGATGGCTGAATATATTGTGTGTGAAGTATGATTAGTTTGTGTTGTATTTATTTATTTATTTATTTTTTCTCTGAAAGTCTACATTAAGATTTCATAACTGACATTTTAATGTATATCACTGTTGATATGGTGGTTACACATTTTTTCTCATTAAATCACTTATTTGATCATTAATATGACGGTTACAAGTGTTAATCAAGTATTGAAATCCTTCTATAACAAGTAAGTTTAGGAGTCTGAATTTTAAATCTTGCTAATTATGGAATAGCCCAATACTTTATATATTAATAGAGATTCTTTTTACTTTCTCACTGAAGCTTAAGTTTTGTCACTAACTAATTACTACGGTAATAAACATGTACCTTTTAATATAAAAACATGGACACTAAAGTTTAATGCATTGAGCAGTACGTTATTGCTCCTTAACTTTTCGTAACAAAACTATAAAGACAACTATTAGTCTATTAGTCATATATAAACTCACCATGAGACCATATGCAAAGAGTTGAATCCCACTATTACCAAGTGAGACAGCCGCGAGTTCAAGGTTTCCAAGTTGGCCCGAAAAGATTCTTGTGGACAATGACATCACGTTATTGATCAGGTAAACCATAACCGCGGGTGCAGCCAACTTGAACAAAAGATTAAGTTCAATCTTGGACGCCAACCCAAGCCGTCTCATGNTAAATAATGTGTTAATGTTGTTGTTTAATTGAATAATAACAGTTGTTGTTGTAGTTGTTTAATGTGGTAATGTTTAACGTGCTATTGTTGTTGTTGTTAATTAAATAAAAACACATTAGACATTAATTATATAAACATAACAAAGAAACCAAAAAAAAAAAAAAAAAAAAAAAAAAAAAAAAAAAGCCAACCCATTTTGAAATGTGACGGTTTGAATTTGATTTTTTAAAAACAGAAAGTTTTTGTTTGGGTGTTGGTTGCGTATGAAAACTCAAACCGAGAAAACTAAACCGCCGAATAATAATAGTATCAAATAAACTTAAAAAGTATGCATGTAAGCTTTTATACAAGTCCACACAATTTTTTTTTAAAAGAGAAATTTTATATACAATCACAAAATCAGTACAAGCCTCTATAACATGCCATAGACATGCCCATGCATCTTACTACAGAGGGCTTCAAAAAAGTTTTTTAAAAAATTGCTTGCTAGACAAAGCATTCTAAACATTATACAACAACAATATGTTGTTAACCATACGATCAGGTGACCTAGTGGTTTAGATTTGGTCTCTAAAAGTGGGTGAAACTCTCAGGAGGTCCCAGGTTCAAACCTTTGGGAGAAAATTAATCCTCATGTGGCCACGGAGGTTCACATGCGATGACTCTGGGCTATTCAAAAAAGGATAGTCGTTCTAAGATTAGTCGGCTTGCAATGTCGAGTCGGAACCCAGGTAAAAATAATAATAAAAAAATAAATAAAAAAAATTGTCTGCATGTTACTCATAATACGTTATTAATTATCCTTTTATTACTCCTACTACATTATTAATTATCCGTTTATTAATGCAATGATTTAATGAATAGTAATGGTGACATCAGGAACATGTAGACAACATATTCCTATATAAATTAAACTTGGCCAGATGGTCTCGGATATCTAGTTCTATTAAGGCAACCTATCCCTGCAGCAATTATCGGTCTAATCAGTTACATTCCATGCAATAACCGGTGTCAACTAATCTATGTGACTTATCTGCGGGGTCCTGGTGAAACCTACTCTTCTCATGCGGTCACTTTATTGAAGAGCACTATAATAACTTAAGTGTCTTGGCATTATATGTCTAACCTCGGGTTCCTACTCCTTGAATCCTAAGGAAGGCACTAATGAAGCCAGGTCAAGAGTACCAACCATAATGATACGGATTACCTGCATAGCTAAAGAGCTATACTATGATAATCTATACAATAGACATCAAATGATAAACAAATAAACGAGTATACTATCTGAACGATAAACACGTAAATTATCCAAAACAACGCATCAAATCTTCATAAACGGAATAACATAAATGCAGTAGTCTTAACTTGGCTAACACCAAAGGGTGTTAGCCCATAATTTCAGTAGCAAACACAAAGAAAATAAAAAACGGATTACAATTGAAAGACATAATGTGATTAACAAGCAAACCGATTGAATACACTTCGATGATGAAACGAGAACTTTTCCTCTTGATCTTCTCACTTTAATTTGGAACTGAAAACTTGTTGGAACAATGCTCTATGATCGGCTATGGTGGTGGAAATTATGTGTAAAACTCGTATTAGGGCTTGGTATTTATAGTGTTCTGTCTGACGCAGCGATACGGCGTATCGAGGTTGGATACGTCGTATCCCAAATATCTTGAGTATGGAATAAGAAAGAATATTCCCAATATATACATGTGTATCTTTAAATACGGTGTATTGAGGAAAGTGATACGCCGTATACCTTTTGAATCTTGATACGTTTGAACTGGTGATAAAATCTTCAATATGACGTATGGCTAGATTTATATACGCCGTATTCCTTCAACTGTTGACTTGGGCTTTGACTGCAGAGCTTTTTACAATGTATTGCCAGAGTTAAATACGCCGTATATCTTTATTTTCACCAATACATAGTGAAATCTTCCAGGTGTCAGTACGGTGTATCTTTAGAAATGGATACGTCGTATGCTCTTTGTAGGTTGCATAAAAATTCTTCAAGTTAGCTCCAATTCCCATTGTTTTCCATGTCTTTTCCGAAATTGCTCCATCAATACTGAGAATCACAACAGTAAGTAATTAAGTATCAATTCAAAAATAGACTTATAGTAATTGAGCAATTTATATGGGATAAATGATAAGTAGAACATGGATCGAACATATAACAATTTAGGAGAGTTACGAACCGGGTAAACACCCAAAATCGACCAAGGGTCGATTAGGGGTTGTGTGCGATCGGTTTAAGGGGTCGAACCAAAGTTTTGAACCCCTTTGGGGTTGGTGATTGACTGAACACAGGAAAAGGGAGAGAGAAGAAGAGATTTTAGGTATCTTTGAAAAGTTATGAAAATCCCTTTAGGTGCCTTTGGGCCCTTAGGAAGATTGTAGAATACTTGTTTTTTATGTAAGGTATGTATTGAGGGTTTGGGATAGTCGATCATTTGGTTTCTCACGTTCGGTAAGCACCCCAGGAGGTGACCGGAGTCACGAGTTGGGGTAGTACTCACGAGTCAACTTGATGGTTTGTGTCAATTACCCGAGGGAGTACTCGAATTTTGGAGAGATTCCCAGGGCAGATTTGGGGATAGTGGCTAGTCATTAGTATGTGTTAGCTTAGGTGAGCTTGGGCCATTTCAGGGAAATGAACTAGTATTTATTGGGAGTCCTTTAGCGTTGTGAGAACCCGTAAATGGAATTTGATGGTCCATGTAGTGGCCATCAATACAGGAAGTGAGGAGAGCACATGGTGTTCATCATAACGGCCTTAGCGGGTTTTCCGGGTGTACCGTCTGCCTCGTCAGATTCGTTAGGCGAGTTTGCATTAGTGTTACATGAGGAAGTATTTCCCCATGCCTTGTATCACACCTTGATCTTGTCAGGCTTATGTTTGGGCCGAGTCTAGAGTGTATGGGACTTAGTTGAGTGGTCTAAAGGCCGTATACGCTATCAAGTCCCCCAGTCCATTAGTGTATTTAATTGTTTTTAGGGAAATGCGATGATGGACTCATGCAAAGAGATGAAGTCCCCTGGGCTTCGTGGGATGTGTTATCCTAGATCCAGGAAGACTGACTTGCATTCTACTTAGCCTGGATGACATGTTCGTTCTATGTGAAGCTATTTTTATTGCAATGGAAAACTTGGTGATCGTTGATAAGGAGTACACAACCCGGTGTTTAGGGTCATGGGTTGATAGCATGTAGGAGGAGGTGACACCTAGACTTATATATCACCAGCCAATCTCATACTTGGCTGATGTGGCATAGTAACAATACTCCACGCTTTGAAGAACCAAAGTCCTCATTGGTCACGGGCTCATGGCTATTTTGGTCACAGCTGGCACCCTCTTTTTGGGTCCAAGCTTCCTCTCAATATGCCACCACTCCGAGTCATTATTGGTCACAACTACATTAGTCACGGTTGACACCCTTTTTTCGAGTCCAAGCCACCACTCCAAAGTTTATAATACCAATTGATACGAACCTATTTCATATTAGGCTCGTATCAATTCATAAGTCCAAGTGTAGAATTCACTCAAAAAGAAAGCTTGACGCGTAGGCTTATAAATCACCAACCAATCTCATACTTGCCTGATCGTAGCAAATTCTAAAGATGATAATATGTTCTTACATAATTCAATTGATTTATATTAATCCCCTTGATTACTACATATATTCGAATTCAATGAATTTTAAACATATTAGAGGGAAGGTTACCATCACGCAAATGACTCGCCATCCCTTTTGGCTCCACAAATGGCGGCGCCATTGTCTCGTTACCACACAACAGCCGGCTCTCACCATTTCCTGCGTGACTCAACTCACGCTCGCCATTTGCGTTTCTTCTTCTTCTTCTTCTTCTTCTTTTCTTTTTTTTTTATTATTTTTTTTTTGGGTTTGTGTTTGTGTTGTCTTGTTTAGTGTGTGTGATTTGGTGTGATTGTGCATTTTTGTTTGTGTGTGTTTTATGCGTATATGTGTGTGTTGTTTTGAGGTAGAAGATGACAGACATATACTTATTTTTTTCTTTTTATCCTTTTATATATATAAAAGTGTCAATTTATACCCCTAACTTTTTGAAAGTTTGTTTAAGTGGCTTACATAATTTTGAGTCAAAAAACTTGTCATACAATTTTTATTTGTTTTAATTTTCGTATTTTAATTTGTATTTTTATTTGAATGAATGAATATTTAGTTTTTTTGAAAAATTAAAAAAAATGTGGGGCCCAAAAACTACGAAACAGTATGCAAACCGCTTGAGCTATGGTTGAGGGGTTATTTTTTATGTATAAATGTGAAATGCGAAATGTTGAGGTGGCGCTGATTCGGCCCAAACGGCACGGCAAATGGTATGTTACCGTACCCTACGCTCTTAGACATTATTATTTTACATTCTCAATGAAGCTTTTAAGTTTTGTCACTAACTAATTACTACGGTAATAAATATGTACCTTTTTATATAAAAACATTGACATACACAAGTTTAATGAATTGAGCAGTTATTGCTCCTTAAGTTTTCATAACAAAACTACAAAGACAACTATTAGTCTATTAGTCAGATATAAACTCACCATGAGACATATGCAAAGAGTTGAATCCCACTATTACCAAGTGAGACAGCCGCGAATTCAAGGTTTCCAAGTTGTCCCGAAAAGATTCTTGTGGACGATGACATCACATTATTGATCAGGTAAATCATAACCGGCAGGTGCAGCCAGCTTGAACAAAAGATTAAGTTCAATCTTGGACGTTAACCAAGCCGTAAAAAGCAGGGTGCTTCAGTATCAGAAAGCAACCTTTCGAGCTCCACACTGCCGCCATGGCTGCCCGTGGACCGCGAAGCATTAACATCTTGAATTGGTTCCAAGAAAGTTGATGAACTTCATATCTTTCGGGCTCCATATATAATTATGAATGGTTGGCTTTTGTCTCTTATAAAGAAAAATAAAATTACTAGTATATAAATACGTATGTGTTGTCATTTTATTATTATGGTATTTTTATATTTTAATGTTTTTAAATACCTTGATATTAGAATTTTCGCCTAACCGGCTACTTATGCTGTCAATTTTTCAGTAACTGAAAACGTACAATGAGATCAAAACCATCATTCCCAAACCTCGTGGACTCGAATCAGAAGGACCAATCCATGGACTAAAATCAGAAGGACAAACCTGTAGGCTAAAACCTAAGGGACGAACCAATCAACTCAAAAAGAGGGACAAATACATGGACTTTAAGCAAACAGACAAACGGTTAGAATCAAACTAAAAGGATGACCCGTGGACTCAGACCAAAGGGACTAACCATGGAACTTTAACACCAGACAAATAACTCATAATCAAGGTCTTCAGAGTAAATTTCAAACCACGTACATATGCTACTTTTGGTTTCATGATCTTTAATTACTGTTTTTAAAACTTGATGGTGCCATTGTTCTTTGCGAGGGCTCTAGATACTTGTATGCTATTTAATACTTCTGAATTATGTACGTCTTTTGGGTATAACTAAAGGTGTGACAACCGGTAATTTTGAGACCTTTTCTAAATTCACCGCATTATATTTTTATAAACATGAGAATTGAACTATCGATAATTTATTGAGTTTTGAGAGAATTTCGTGAAAAGTTTAGAGTCTATGAGAAAACGTATATTCCTTTACGTAATAATTAGGCTATGTAAGTACTTCGTATAGGCACTATATGACTTGGCACTAGGAACTCTAACGGAATGCGTAATTGACGAATAATGGTCTTGGTGATTTCGAATATTTAATTTAGTTTTGAGCCGTGAAGGGTAAAAATGTTTTGAGGTGATTTCATTCACTAAACGGACTATTTTTAACCTACGAGGAATTGTTTTTAAATATGAACGGTGGGTATTAAACGCCTTGGTGTGGCGACCGATATTCTTATAAACCATATAAAATATATGTGTCGGGAGAGATGTAAGAAAAATAAAAGTTTTGGGTGTCCCATTCTCATTAGTTTATAAAGATGGGAACTAGAGGGACCAAACTCGCTATAGACCTAAACTAATAATAATAATAACCTAAACCTAACCCTAAAATCTATTTCATTTTCCTTTTCACAACTTCATCTCCTCCCTCTCTCTTTGTCTAGCCGGCCGCCACACCCACATCACGCCACCACCATCACAACGCCACGCCACCACTCCAAAACCACCTTTCCACACCTCCTTAACCACCCACCATCATTTGTTTGCTCAAAAACGAACCCCAAGACCAAGAATAAAGCCCTACCACCGCTACTTTTCATCACCACCACTCCATTTTTGTTTCTAATTAAGAGATCTACAAGAAAAGGTAAAGAAAACGAATTTTAAATTCGTTAGGGTTGACTTTTACGGGTCAAACCCGAAAGTTCTTTTGTTTTGGGTGTAAAAACTAATGGGTTTATTGATTTCTTATACTTGGGTCTCGTTTGGTATCAAAAATTCGAAGGTATTGTTGAGTTGGGTGTCGAATTCGTGGGTAAAACCCACGAGTCTTGATGGGTTTCGAGTTTAGTGGTCATATGTGTTCTTGGGTATCGATTTGGTGAATATT
>LBNU01036650.1:56326-88052 GCA_014162995.1 Artemisia annua | reverse complement strand
AAACAAACGTAATGTTCGAAGTGAATTATTAAATATTCGAGCACACGCTAAGCAAGTCCAAGGCTTATTATTTCTTTGGTAATGAGTGTTTAACCTTATTTGGGTAAAGTCACGGATTTATTTATCGATGACGGGTCATTAATATCGTTGTTGGACCTATTGGACTGACGAGCCCAATAGGAGCCCAATAAGGATATTAAGTGGCCATGTTGACGAGAAATGCATCCTACGACTAATGATATACTTAAGGGCTAATAAGTAAGTCGACAAATGGTTGGACTTATCAAGTTGACGAATTTGATAAGCCGTCGACCCTTCGTACGATGACTTATCGATCCATAAGGTCATATCATTTGACTTCGACCTTTTGCGTGCTATTTGATGACTTCTTATATGTTTTAAATGCTACTACGTGCTATGTGGATTAATTGATTTTCGTGTTATCTGCCGTCGAGAGATTATATTTTTGGATATGTGTATATGATATGATTGGATGAATTATTTGGCGTGAGTTCATTGAGTCGAGACTTTGTCTCTAGTACCCATACCAAACGATACCGAACGATACCAAGCGATGACTAAAACTTTTCAAAGAATATTCTCTTTCGGAAAATAAACGTAAACTATTCGGGAATAAAGGGAAGTAATTAAATTTCGAGCGTTATATTAAGTTGAGTTCTATATATATAGGTCGTGCCGAGTCATAGTTGCTGTGAAGTCTTAGCCTTGCTTATTTTTACTATTTACGTATCTATCTTGATTTCTGCTTGCTACATTCGAGGTGAGTTTCATAGCCCCACTTTTACTCGCATTTTAATGGTTTTCCTAAATTTGGGGGAGAATACATGCTACCGTTTTCTTGGACCTGCTACTATTTCGTTTTGCTATTGTGTAGACTAGTTTTAGGATAGACGAAAGTAGACGTTGACCTAGAGCTAGGGCGTTTGACCCTAGTTTGGAATAGACTCTGCTGCGGCCTAGATTCGGGGCAGCATTGGGTGGTTCCTTGCTGTAGATAACTAGTGACCGTTGAGGGGCCCGCTCACTATGACCATTCATCCTGCCTAAGATGATAAATTATTGATTTCGATTATGATTGAGGTGATTCGTGATGTCTTTGCCTGCTCTAGTTACACATAGCGCTAAAATCCTTCAGCTCCCGTATGAATTTACTTTAAACATATGAACTCACCAGCGAAAGCTGACCTTTTTAAGCATGTATTTCTCAGGTAACTAGAAGTATTGCTTTCACTACTGGGACAACGGTTATGCTGCTTGGATCTTGGCTTGGTTTGAGACATCGATGGGAACTCTGATATTTCTTTTTAAGACCTGTTATCTTTTATCTATCTATTTGGGCTTACCTATCTAAAACCCATAAATTTATGTAAACTTTAACTTTTATTGACTTTGGTTTACATTATCATCTATGCTATCTCGTTATCTATACTTGTGATGATACCAATTCCCCGTAGCACCCCGAAAGCTTGTAAGTCTTCCGCTGTACGAATTTTGGGGGTGTTACAAAAGGGTTCACCTATATATCCCTTTATTGTGTTTGATTCGATTTGGAATAGTGCGGATGTGCTAGATCGCGTTTTAATTCTTTATGAGTGCTTCATATTTATTGGAAATCATCTATAAGTTGTGTGCTAATATATTTTTCACATTTTCACCAAAATAAATAAATAAAAATTTATTGGAAATATGATCACAAGGAATACAAAATATATGATGCAATCATTGATGGGCATGAATGATTGTATCCGAATCCAAATAATTTGTTAACAAATTGAGCAATTGACTTTGATCTTCTTTCATTCCTTCAAAAGAGTTTCTTTGTTTGCTTCCCATTTATCCAAACGCTTCATAGCTATCTCCACCTGATTTTTCACAATTTTACACCAAGAATAAGCTTAGTTTTTACCAAAGTTAAAATGTTAGAAATACCGAAAAGAGCTTGTACTTTTTTACTCGACAAAGTTACCTCTTTATTCCAATCTGTACGAAACGTCGACCATAGTAAAATGAGGGTCTGCATCCCGGTTCCTCCAATCATTCCTGACCATATTCCCTATAAGATACGTTCAATGAGCTTATTTGTGAAATGGTCATAGATCCTTAATTGGTGTCGTTTTTTAAAGTACAATGTCGTTGAATATATATGTTTATAAAAGGTACCTTGACTCCAAGGTCGAAATAGAAGCCTAGGAGAAATCCAAGGGGAATACCGACAACATAATAGCATCCGATGTTAACATATGCAACATAAGCTTGCCATCCGCACCCGACAGCCACACCTTTTGATCCATATATTCATCATCTCAGTATTTGCAAGTTGACTTGATATTAATTAGCATAAGTATTTTGATAAGACTAATGTAGTACCTGATAAAACAGGTTGTATACCATTGAGAATGATGGTTATAACCAACAATGGGCAAAGATCAGAGACTTCATTAGCAACTGTTTCACCAGTCGTGAACGCGTAGCTAATAACATCTCTCACCGAAAAAATGATTATTGATTCTACTATTGCGATGATAAAAGAGACACTAGTCACCATCCACACAGAAAAGGCTGCAGCTTTTGGGTTCCCTGCTCCAAGCTCATTCCCGACTCTAACACTATATTTTTCCAGATCATGCATTTGTTACCCGCAAAACATATTACTAACAAATTATTGCGACATTTAAGTCTAATATAATGTGAAAAACCAACCTAGCAGCTGCATTGAACCCAACTGAGACCATGAACAATAGCCCTTGGACACCCATGCTGCATAAATTCATTACAAAATAACAAAAATAAATATTAGAAAAAATAAATAAAAAAAAAAATCTTTCTATTGACCTACACAAGACTTAAATAAATATGGTCCAATGAAATATCACAGCTAACAAGGCTCTCAAGTTGTCACTGATTCAGACCCATTCAACATGTGCCTCTGGAAACATTTATATACTTTTGGTCCATTTCAAAATGGGCCTAAAAATGTTTAAGTTATATCATCACACTAAATGAGGGGACAAGCTGTTCAAAAAAAAATGAGGGGACAAGATTCAATATCAAGATACATATAAGCCGTGACCTCTAAGGCGTGTGGGTTTTTTTCCACTTTACACCGTAAAGCTCTCGACTAAGAATTTATTTGGGACAAAGTCTTTACGCCGTAAAAGGATCGATACGTTTACGCCGTAAAGAAGTCGAATTCCAGAATCTTCTTTTTACGTTTAATTTGTTTTTACTATAACTATTTTACTTTTCATGCTAGTTTTACTTCCTTATTAATATAGGGCTTATTATCATTACAATGGACATCTTGGATCATTAATATAAATGAATATTAGAGTATGTCTCTTGTTTGAGTTTTATTCCCTTGAGATGTGCCTCATTATCACCCTTGGATTAAGGTTTACTAAAATTCGCTTGTGTGTCCTACGTCAGTTGGCATCTAGAGCTATTAGTATCCTTAATGGTGAATGATGTAGATGTTAACAAAACCAATACGATTGTTGGGGTATGGTCTGGAGAGTACATGGATCATGGTTTTACCAAATCCGTGAAAGAACTTGAGAGATGTTGCACTATGCTAGAAGAACTACGTTCCGTAATCGTATATGGGACATTAATGCACAAGAATCGCGAGGATGGCAAACACGAAGGTCGACTTGTCCAACCATAGGCGATGTTGATGACAATTGTGCACGCAACGATTCCCCATTCAACAATAGAAGAATTGAAGAATGTGAGGAGATAAAGAAGGATGATCGGGTGTCTACACCCATGTTATTCCTTTCGAAAATCTTAATCAATAATTCAGTATTTTTTTTATTATTGATAGTTGTAGTTCAAATAATTTGGTCTTAAGAAAATTGGTAGACTTCTTAAAATTACAAATGAAGGTTTGTCCAATTGAAGGTTACCAAGTTTGTAGAGTTCCGGTGACTATAGGGAAATTCTATAAAGTAGAAGTACTTTGTATTGTGAATGATACTGATAATTGTCATATTTTGCTTGAAAAACCATGGCAACTTGAGATTAATGGCATGTATGATGTTAAACAAAATTTCTAACATTTTCTCATGGGAGGGCAAAAGGATTGCTATGGTTCCACCCAAAGTCAAACCACAATTACCAAAGCCCGAGGTTGAGATTGAAAAAAAGTTATTGAAATTCGATATGTATGTTAAAGTTGAAAATCAATGGGATGTTGAAGTTGATACAACTAGTGTAAAAGCATTGAGTGAAGTACCCGAGAAGACAAAGGATTTTAGGGTTTTGATAAATCTTGAAGTTGAAGCTACTGAGTCCGAACTTATTAAAGGTACAAAGGTTTGTGGTTTTGATTATAGGTTAATTTTAAAGATGATTATCAAGAATCCAATTAAGTTTTCAATGACGAATAGAGAAAATATTTTTATTGCAATTAAGAATTGGTATTCGTTGATAAGGAGTACACAACTCGATGTTTTGGGTCATGGGTTGATCATTGGGAGTGTGATCAGTTTTTATTTACCTATAATATAGGGTTTATTATTATTTGGATCATTAATAGAATTGATTTTTTTTAGTTTATCACATATCTAAGTTTTATTCCCTTTAGATGCGTTTTATTATCACCCTTAAATTAGAGTTTATCAAAATTCACTTTCACGTCCTGCATAAAGCCATCAACTAACAATGTAACATGATTAATAAATCTTACCAAACCGATAGCGCATCTAATGCTAGCTCAGGGTTCTCGAGCAGCCCGGCAATCAACACTAGTATTTGAAAGTACCACGTCTCCAAACACAACATCACGGCGGACCCACTTGACAACTTTACAAACTCCCAAAGCCCACCGAATGCCTTTGAGTTAAACCCGGTCCACGTGTCTTTACATCTATCACTCAACAAAATGTATGTGAACTGGCCCGCCACTATGATCCACCACGACAAACTTAAAGTCAAAGATGCACCAAGTAAGCCCAAGTTTAACTTGTAAGCCATGATCCAAGACATGATCATGTGTATAACTAAGGTTCCAGCTGAAATATACATGCTTGGTGCCACAATACTTTGAGCTTGTAGAAATTTTTGTATTGGAAAGTTGATAGCATACGCAAATATCTGAGGAATGAGCCCGTAGACAAAAAGGGCGGCTGCAGATGCCATTGATGGTGATTGGCGTAGTAGAAGTAAAATAGGTCTAGAGAAGACGTAAATCATAGTGATCGGGATAGCTGTTACTGTGAGAACAATTGAGGATCTTTGAAGATATACTCCAAGCATGTCGTATTTTTGTGCCCCGAATGCTTGACCGCATAACGTCTCCACTGCACTACCCATTCCGAGCTATAATCACATATATACCCGAACGCTATGTTAGATTATTAAACATTAGCTACCTACAATCATATTCCTATCAAATGCAAAAGACATTAAAAAGTTATTTTTCCTTTTTAGTACATCAACATCAGATCAACTTTCCACCCACCTTTAATGTCACAAGTTCTTTTGATAAACAATTTAATTCTAAAGCTAATAAACGATACTTATGTTTGTATTGATTTATAATCATCCCCTTGATTCATACTTATATTTGATCCCAGTCTACTTTAAACATGTTAACTGATCATAAGATTTGTTGAATAATAAAATTTGTTCCAGTTTTTTATGTTATCTTAAGTTTTTATATAATTAATTGATATATATAGATGCCAATATTTTACATCTCCAGTTTTTATAAATCCTTTTGAAATAGTTATTTGAATTACTCCTACTCTCCTAGACACTTTTTGAAACCCTCTAATATAAACAACTGTACCTTTTGTATAAAATCACAAAAATAATGACACTAGCTCGAGTATTATGAACTAAGCAGTTTTAGGTTTATATATACACTAACATCTATAACATATACAAGTATATTAAGTAACTGATGATTTTAATTATATGTACTCACCATGAGACCATAGGCAAAGAGTTGAATCCCACTATTACCAAGTGAAGCTGCCGCGAGTTCAAGGTTTCCAAGTTGGCCTGAAAAGATTCGTGTGGACAACGACATGGAGTTATTGATCAAGTAAACCATAACTGCGGGTGCAGCCAACTTGAACAAAAGATAAAGTTCAATCTTGGACGCCAACCCAAACCTCCTCATGTAGGGTGATTTGGTATCAGAAAGCACCCTCTCGAGCTCCACACTGCCACCATGGCTGCCCGTGGACGTCGAACCTTTAACATCTTGAATTGGTACTAACAGTGGTTGATGAACCTCATTTCTTTCGGGCTCCATTATTATGAGAATAGATGGTTGGCTTTTGTCCCTCTTATAAAGAGAAAAAATGAAAAATATCAATACGTTGTTTTCATTTTATTACGTATTCCATAAAAATCCAAAAGATAACGAGTTACTATTGTTATTTTACAAAGTTTTCAATATCTCCACTCTAAGTTAATGCAGTTAATAAATGCCATTAGTATTTTTCTAGTAATCTCTCTTAAATTGGTATAGCTAGCATGCAAGAATGTATATATATATTAGCCCACGTGTATAATAGTAATACGTGATTTTCTTCTTCGTATATATATTTCGAGCACTTTAGGAACATGCATATAAT
The DNA here is from genome assembly GCA_014162995.1 of Artemisia annua. Lineage (NCBI taxonomy): Eukaryota > Viridiplantae > Streptophyta > Magnoliopsida > Asterales > Asteraceae > Artemisia > Artemisia annua. The sequence continues at coordinate 81,444 of LBNU01036650.1, read as the reverse complement.
AGTGATTCTTTTTATTTTATAGTATATTGCAGCAACATATGGTAACATATAATGATACTACTATCCAATTAATACGCGTGTGTTGTTTTTAAATTATATTTCTATCTAATAAATATCGGGATAAGATTAAGAATCATTGAAAAATAGTATAAAAGGTAGCAAAAGGGAAAACAAAGTTTTATATTCATGTCCTTGTGTGTCACATGATAATCAAAAGCCAGTATTATGAGTAACGTGGAAATAACGTGGTAGGTACTTTTTTGGTGAGAACGTTTATATTCATTTTGGTGAAAACGTGGTAGTTACAATCACAAATAATTTTGAATTTACAGCTACTTAAGTCGGTATGAGTTTCCAAATAAATATTCTAACTAACATTTTTCTTAGGCAGAGAGTTTTCCTGGTAAATATGTTACTCCAAAAAAAACATTTAAGTATATAAGATATGGCACACAAAAAAATAATAATAATAAAAAAAACAAAAAACTCCTCTTGTTATATCGAACAAGTTACAGAAAGCCAATTGTTGCTCGGTTAATCCAAAAGCATCATTCTCATAACCATCATAAATGTCATAATGTTTATCCTCAAGACTTGCATCGTTTGCACCACCACTAGCCCGATTCGATAAGAAAGTCATGAATCAAGCCGTTTCATCATATACCTCCTCAACTTCACTTTCTAATTTTCTTCTTGATCTCCCATTGAAGTACTAGGCATAGATGCCGACTCCAAAGTCACTCCTTTTTCAATGTTCGGAGACTGATTACACGACCTAATAGTCTCGGTCATATGTTTATCCTTTTTCCCATTGCCATCTACACAACTCGCCTCTGAGCACCATGGGTGTTTTATTTCGGTCACTACCCCTCCTTCGTCCACGTCACCATTTTGCCTAAAGCTTAAAAAAATTCGATGTAGTAGTAATATTAGCACCTTTTTTAGCATTCATCCCTTGTGTCGTCTCTCTTTTATTTCTAGATTAAAATGGTTTATAGAACATATGAGACTTCGAACCAATATGAATTCTACATACAGCTTACCTTTGGGTTATCACATTCTTCAACACTTCCGAGACGATTTGCTTTGGACATTAGTCCAAAACATAGCCAAAAATCTTGCAATTTGAACATATTGATGGTTTCCGATTGTACTCAACACGAATTGTACTCATAGTATACCCATCACCCTCTATTTTTGGAATTGCCACTACGAGAGTTTCTTTCAAGTCAACATCAGATTGTAAGTCAATCATGGCTCTCACATAACTCGACCTACCACATGACTCCGTGCACATTGCTGAAGTATAAAGTCTAAAATCAATGGGGTGCCAAGTTTTATTGCAATAGCACTCAACCCATCCTCTATGAACACAATGATAGGAACATCATGGAATTTAACCTACACCGAAACATTACACACGTCATCATTCAATAAATTCGCATCCGGAGACTACTTTTTTCAGAATTAATGGCACATTATGAATAAACAATGGACCATTTTCAAGCATTGCATCTCACCCGTACTTAGAACTAAACTTAAAAAAGAACAAACCTTTAGAGTTCATCATAGTTCTAACAACGCCATACTTGCTTCAAGTGTTCTTTACATAATTTTCAACAACTAGATATGCCACTCTCTTGCCTAGAAAAACCCATAAAAAATTTACTAAATCCAGGCGAAGCTAATAATGTACGGAAATTAACATTTTACTTACTTGGTTCACCACTTAGAAGCTTGGCATAGGAAACAGGCCTTTACCAGCCATATCCTTCCCTTTAGTAGCAGCATCATTCATACTCGGTTTTAAAGATTCCCCATCATATCCTAATCATACGAGTTAACCTTCCAGTATTTGGCGTTCAATATTATGAATCTTTGCATCTAATGAACTCATGTCCTCTGCATTCGAATCATCAGTACCACTATTCATGGTTGCTCCTTATCATTACACTCAAAGAATAGCTCGAGTTAACCTTATTATTAGCACTCGAAGAATAGCTCGAGTTAATCCCACGAGCTGTTTTACCAGCATTATAACCCTCCTTCTGTTTCACACCCCTCCCTCCCGTATGCGCACAAAAAAAAACACTAACAAACAATGATCGTAATGCGAGTTACACACTTATACCACGAATCTCCCAACCCAACCACAACCACGAACAAAACAGTAGTAGATATTAAACAATAATAAGCACCCCCAAGCGCAATAACTCGGCAGCAAGAAAACAAGAAACACAAAAAATAAGGATTATGTAAATCGGGCACCAGCAACACACAAGAACTTGTGGCGTAAACAAACCCAAATTAACCCTAGGATCGACTTGAGTACAATATTGACCGCACCTCCACGATCAATAATAAAAATCTGGTCGAATTTACGAAACCTTAAAAAAGGTGTAGTATTCGATTTGACTAGCTTGTAACCCAAATGATGAACAAACTAGAAATTAACGACTAGTACATTGATTTAGAGATTAGATAATGAGTGAACGACCGATTATTAACGAGAATAATACCTTCTTAAGAACAAGAGACGATTGAAAAAAGAAAACCGGTTAGGGTTTTTTTGTTTTCTCCAAAAATCGCCAGAGAGGCTATTTTAACTAGCATTACGGTAAAAAAAATCAAAAAACCCACATCCTAAAGAAATCGCTCAGCGTAGGGAATTCAGTTTCCATGGTCGAACGATTGAAAGTCAATTGAAAGAAGAAAACTGGTTTGATGATTGTGGCCTAACTATTGCACAACTGAAGTTTGCTAATGCTTATAACATTAGTCTTCGTGGTCAGATTAGATAGGTTTATTTCTTTCTTTTATTGTTGCATAAGTATGACATGTCATATCTTATGCTAGTTTTGGTTTTAAGCATTGTAGGTGCTTTTGGTTTACCCTTTTTGGGCTGAGATGTGGGACCCACCCACATCCATTTGTACTTAACTTTTTTTTTTTTTGGAGTAATAATATTTCACTAGGAGTAATCCTTTTACTAAAAAAAATTTAAAAATAAATAAATAAAATAAAACAAAATGAACCTTAATAAACCAAGCCACTTTAAAAAGTGATGGTTCGAATTTGATTTTCTTTAAAGCGAAAGTTTTTGTTCGGGTTTTTGTTGTGTATGAAAATTCAAACTGTTGAAGTATTATTCTGTCAGATAAGTCTTGGCGGCTCTCACGTGCCATTCATCCTTGTCCCGAGCTTGAAGTGTGCTACAAACATAAAAGAACCCGTTAGAAGGGGTCCCTACACCGAAGCCTCGGTACCTCCTCCGACGATCAAGTTAGTATGCAGATGATTTATTATAAATGTATGTGTTGTGTTGTAGTGTGCGTGAAGTAAGTATAGAAAGAGGAGTATATATAGAGAGATAGGTACCAAGATTGGTCCATTTGCAATAAATGAGGTTGGGGTATTTATAATACGCAAACATCGATACCGTAATATCCGGGTAACAGGTATACGTGGGCATATGGCAATTACCCGGTGATTAATGCGACATGCCTTCTCTCCAGTCATCGTCTGGACGCGCCCTTCATCCACTGTCCCCCAGTATAGTATTGTTGGCCTATGGTCAATGATGCTATTCTTAAATTCGGTATGTCAATGTCATACGAGGCACTTAAGTATCAGCTTGCGCCATAGTGGTGTGTCTTCCATGTTGAGGTAAATGTGGTGAGTTCTTCATCCATCGTCTAGGTGAATGTAGAGCACCGCCAAAGAAGGTCTACCGAACGATCCACGGGCCGATGCTCTATTAAACGAATCGGGTCTATCAGATCACATACGTCATCATAAACCGAGAAAACTGAACTACCACATAATAATGTCAAATCAACTTTCAAAAAATACGCATGTAAGCTTTTATACCAGTACACACAAAAGTTTAATAAGAGATACATATATTAAATTTCTAAATTTTTAAAACATTATCTTTTTTAGCTAACATTATAACAAAATATCAAAGTTTACGTTTTTTTATCTCACATCAATCATCAAAAATAGTGTCTTTTTCTACCTTACATATCACTTATTTCGTTTCATTGTTTTTCGATGAAAACAAACCCTAGTTGCATTTAATTTTGGTTTTTGCTAATAATTTATGAAATCAAGGTTGTATCGGAAAAGCTTGACCTCGAATGAAAAAACGGAAAAGAAAACCAAAAACCAAACAAAATAGAATTAAAAACTGCAAAAAACCAAAAAAAATTCCGCTTCGAGATTTGATTTTGAAAAATGTAGACACCAAACTTTCTATCTAAGGTTTGGTTTTAGGTTGTTCCAGCCTTAAACCGTCTCAAACCATCCGATACTCACTCATGAAAGTTAGAATAATATAATGCGACCAATGAATTTATTCGTGAGAAACACATGTTTTTGCTTTCGTTCGATTTTTTCTTTAAAGCAAAAGTTTTTTAAACTGGTTTTATATATATGTGGTCACTATGTTAACTTTTGTTCTATGAAACGAAGTTTGACTAGTTCTTTATAAAGGTAACTAAATATGATAATATCAACAAAATACATAAACAACCAAAGTGATTTATTGTCTTTATAAAGGATATCGATTGTATGCATGAAAACTGAGTGGACCAAATATTATATTTGTCTTTATTGTCTTCATAAAGGATATCGATTGTATGCATGAAAACTGAGTGGACCAAATATTACTAGCTAACTATAACACGAAATTACTAGCTTAGTCAAAACACATGTTTTTGCATGCGTTTGCAACCCAAGTTACAAAACAACAAAAGCCAACATCATGTCATAATCAAGACGTCGCTCGGGAAATAATAACATGCAGGACCATCTGTCGATCACAAACACGAAACACGGTCTGGCCAATTAATGGACAATCTTTGAGTACCTCGATCGCTAGACCCTAGCTAATCTTGACGATCGAGGAATGAATTTCTATATTTTCGACCTATATTTTCCTAAAATAGCTCAAACAATTACTTTCATTGTGTTCGCTATAATAGCGTATCTGAGATGTTACGTTGCCTATTGGAATGCTTTGTGTGAAGAATAACGAACATGTTCAAAACTACAATAATTGTAATGAAGCAACGTATATATTTGATGCAAGTATTATATCAACCAAATCATGTCAACATCAAATATGCTAACTAATCCCACTTATGAAGAATCACTTTTTCAGAACATATTCTAAGTGAAAAATGCATTAACTTCCAACAAACTTTACCGTCAGATAAAGTTATCAATCACTCTTCAAAAATTATGTCAAGACAATGATATGTAGTATAAAAATAGAACTTTGCATCCTTCATGTAAAAACAACGTACATATTATTAATGACCTTTCATGACTATCATATCCCACCACGTTAATTATACTTTTTCCTCAGCTCAAATCTCGTTCTTGAATTTCACGTTAAATGCAAACACAAAGGTACAGACATAAAGTGACATGTATTCATAATTGAATTCTCACATTCAAAAAATAGTACTCCGTAAGGTTTACAAGTCATAAAGTGACATGCATATTTGATAACTCGTTTTGCGGATAAATTGAACATGAAAAATCTCATTTTTTTACTGTGTATATGATATGATAAATGGATAAGTATGTACGTATCAAAACATTTTTCCTATGATTCATATGAACTATTTAATTAGCAGGAATAGCCCCCGGTTGGAACTTGGTTTTGACATAATCGAACTAAAACAAAACCAAAACGACAAGAAAATAAGCACTATGCATAAAACACTGTATTTAATATTAAAATGAGTGTCTCGTACAGCATTATTTCAACAAAGAATATATGTGCCATGTACCGTTAAGCATATTTGCTCATTAAAATAAAAGAAGGAAAAAATATATCCATCATATAGGGACATAGAGTTAAGACTTGCTCCTATCGATTTGAATGAATTCATATGTAGAAGAGTAAATTGCAAAAACCGGCCCTGAAGTTTAGTCAAATTGCAGGCGCAATACCTCTATATATTTTTTTGAAAGTGTATATATATACATCGTTATTCCAGTAGGAAACTTTCGAGCGTAATTTTCGTCCTTGGCCAAAATGAAATGACAGAAATGCCCCAAACCGGTAGACAAAGAGAGGAAGGGTATTCTGTCATTTATTTTGGGTCAGGTGTGAAAATTGCAATCAAGAGTTCCCTATAGGGAAAGTGTCTGCACTTTCAAATTGGTAAGTATTGTGCCTGCAATTTGAGCAAACCTCAAGGACAGTTTTTCAATTTACTCTATGTAGAAAGATTGCTATCTCTCGGTTCTAACAGCTCTAACAGTTAGAATGTACTTCTTCCGTCACATAATAAGTGTTCACAATGCTATTTTGGGATGTCTCAAAATAAGTGTACATTTTGTATTTCAATCAATAAAAAAATATTTTAATCGGTAAAAATGAAATTTGATTGGTGAAGAGTATAGCTAGTAGAATTTTCTAAAAATTTATGCATTTTAAAGTAAACACTTATTATAAATCGGTTTGAGTTCACTCTATTTACTCAAAGGTACAAATATTGTTAGACATGACAACCTCACAATCTTTATTGTATCAACGGTACGAGCTGAGCTACAGCTGGGGTTTGGTTTGGTAGGTAAATATATACTAGTACTAGATCTTAGATTTATTAATACAGAATGTCATTTAGGATGTGTCTAGCTACTTAAATGAAATCTAGGCATATCAATTTTCGTAGTATTTACTTTTTTAGAGATTAAACGGACATCGTAAAAAGGTTTACTTAAAAGTTAACTGGGATGCAACTAGGTCACAATGTATCCAAATAATTAGAGTTTTCTTAATCTAGCCGGCCGCTGATGAATCCATTACGAATCTATCGTCCAAGAAAACCATCGCTATGGGAGCATCAAAGAATATTTATAATCAGATAATCAACACCAAATAATCTAGTGATAAGGTTTTTGGTTTTCTCGTAAGAGGTCAAAGTGTTCAAAACTCGCTAGGTGTATGTATTTGGAGGTGGCTAGAAAAACTTTCTTGATATAAATATAGAAATGCGCATACATCTAAGTCAAAGAAAAGCTCGTCCTCTCACAATAACGTGAACATGGAAACCTCTCGTCTGTTAATTTTTAAATATTTGCGATCATTATAGGTTGTGTGTTAACGTATGTGTCCGAAGAACACATGTCGAAAGACAGATGTTGCACGTGTTCGAAGGACATTTTCCGAAGCACCATAAAGGCAGACACTCTTTTATCGAGAGGACCTTTTTTATCCAGCGGTCTGTTTCAAGAACCGTATTAGCGCCACCTAGTCCGCATATTACGGGATTTTGTCCCACGCGTGACTTGATGCCTAGTAGCTAGGCTAAAAGTAGCTCGGCTTGCTACTTCCAATGCTGTCAGGTACAGTGGTTGGGTAGTATAAATACCTTAATCTCATTTATTACGAGACTAACTGATTTTCACCTACATTAACTCTCTCATTTGTTACTAAGCCATTCTCATACCTTATATTTATTCTCATACCAGAGCTTAGTCTTGGTATCAAATCAAATGCGAGGCTAACACGTATTTGTCACTTATGTAAATGCTCGAAGGACGTTGCTTCATCCAGTTTAAAAGAACCTACACGTGCTCTACACGAGAAGCAATTATTTACTTCACCGGGGTGTTCTGGCCAGGCTTTTGTTTTAGCACAAGGTTTGGTTGAGATGCAACCACCAAGCACATGTTTACGTGTTAAAATTGAAAGTTTTAGCTCGATTAATATAAAAATGCATTTAATTGTAGTTACTTGTAGGTTTGAAGTTTGATGTTCATTAAATACATTTTCTAATTATTAAAAATAAACAAAAAAGAATTGTATAGTTTCTAAAATATAATGCATATATTGAGCATGGATGGGATCTAGAAAGAAGAAAATTTTTAATTAGAAGATTAAGAAGTATTTCAAGCAAGAGCTAAAATTTTAAGTTAAATTTCATCTATTTTTATAAATGCATTTTAAATTTGTGATTTTGGTTTATTCTCATCTTTCTCATTTGAATTTTCTTCTTATTTATTCCCAACTACCATTCACATATTAATGATGTCTTTCAAAAATATATATAAGATGCATACTAATTACTATTTGAAAGAAATAGACAAAAAAAATTGTTTTTAGTCAAATCATTCTCAAACATACTATATTAACTAGGTTAGCTACTTCGCCCATGTTACATACAAATGAATATGATTGTTGTATGATTTTTACTATTTTGGTGATGTTGATGGTTTGACGATCGGGTTTGTTATCTTAGATAAAACAAGTGAGTGATTAAACCTAAAACCGTTTATGGATGTGATACGATCAGCACACATGCATGGCATGCATGTGGAGTTCTTTCAAATAATCATTGTATGCACAAAACTTACAATTTTGAACTTATTTTTCCAGGATCAAGTCATATGAATTGCATGTATTCAATCACTGGATCGTTAGATGGCTACACGTAATGACGTAAAACGCTCAGCTGATGATAAAACATACTAACAGCGTAGTTAAAGATATTCAGACTATATATTATCATCTAAGGAAATCTAAAAACAACGTTCTGTGTTGCAGTTAAGTAGTAAGGACAGTGGCGGATCGAGGAATTTAGGTTACAGTACGCACTGTTTATCGCAGATTTATAAAAGAAAACTTTGTTTTCCTTGTTCAAAATTTTCGAGTCAGGTATTTTTATTGATGAATAAACTGGTTGTTCACTTGATGGTGAATCCGTTTTTTGCAAAGGCCCTAGATACTCGTATGCTATTTAATACTTCTGAATTACGTGCTTCTTTCGGGTATAACTAAAGGTTCACCTATATATTCCATTATTGTGTTTGATTTGATTTAGAATAATACTATGCTAGATAGCATTTTTATTCTTCATGAGTGCTCCATATTTATTGGAAATATGATCACAACGAATACAAAATATATGATGCAATCATTGATGGGCATGAATAATTGTATCTAAATGCAAATAATTTGTTAACAAATTGAGTAATCGACTTTGATCTTCTTTCATTCCTTCAAAATAGTTTCTTTGTTTACTTCTCATTTATCCAAACACTACGTAGTTATTTCCACCTGAATTTTGACAATTTTCCACCAGGAATGGGCTTAGTTTTCATCACTGTGTAAAAGTTAGAAATACCAAAAAAGAGCCTATACTTTTTCACTAGTCAAAGTTACCTCTTTATTCCAATCTGTACGAAACTTCGACCATAGTAAAATGAGGGTAGCATTCCAGTTCCTCCAATCATTCCTGACCATATTCCCTATAATATCCAATCAATGAGTTATTTGTGAGATGGTCATACTTGGTGTCATTTTTTTTAAATAAGGGCAGTTCATTAAATTTGTTTATAAAAGGTACCTTGACTCCAAGGTCGAAATAGAAGCCTAGGTGAAAGCCAAGGGGAATACCAACAACATAATAGCATTCGATTTTCACATATGCCACATAAGTTTGCCATCCGCACCCGACAACCACACCTTTTGATCCATATATTCATCATCTCATTATTCACAAGTTGACATGATATTAATTAGCATAAGTATTTTGAAGATTAATGCAGTACCTGATAAAACAGGTTGTATGCCGTTGAGAATGATGGTTATAACTAACAATGGGCAAAGATCAGAGACTTCATTAGCAACTGTTTCACGAGTAGTGAATGCATAGCTAATAAAATCTCTCACCGACAAAATGATTATTGATTCTACTACTGTGATGATAAATGAAACACCAATCACCATCCACACCGAAAAAACTGCAGCTTTTGGGTTCCCTGCTCCAAGCTCATTCCCAACTCTAACACTATATTTTTCAAAATCATATATTTGTTGCCTGAAATCGTATATAAAAATGTTATAAACAAACTATTGCGACATTTAAGTCTAATATTATGATAAAAAATCAACCTAGCAGCTGCATTGAACCCAACTGAGACCATGAAAAATAGCCCTACGACACCCATACTGCATAAATTCATAACAAAATAACAAAAATAAATAGTAGAAGGCTCTAGGACCAAATAAATATGGTATGATGAAATGTAACATTGCTTTAGTTGTCACTGATTCAAACCCATTGACCCAATCAACATGTGCCACCGGAAACATTTATATAGTTTATGTCCATTTCAAAATGAGCCTAAAAAGGTTATATAATCACACTAAATGACATGATTCAAGATCAAGAGACATAGAAGGCGTGCCCTTTATGGCGTAAGAGTTTTTTCCACGTTATGCTGTAGAGCTCTCGAATAAGAATTTATTCGGGACTTAAAGTCTTTACACAGTAAAGAGATTGATACCCATAGGTTGTAAAGACGTCGAATTCTAGAATGTTCTTTTTATGTTTAATTTGTTTTTTACTATAAATAGTTTACTTTTCCTGCAAGTTTTACTTCCTTATGAATATAGGGCTTATTAGAAATCTTGGATCATAATTTATTTGAATTTAAGAATTTAACTCTTGTTTAGGTTTTATTCCCTGAAGGTGCCTCATTATCACCCTTGGATTAGGTTTATCAAAATTCATTTCCGAGTCCGATGTTAGTTGGCATCTAGAACTTATTAATATCATATATAGTGAATGGTGTAGATGTTATCAAAACCTATATTGTTGGTGGGGTATGGTTTAGAGAGTACATGGATCATAGTTTTACCAAATCCATGAAAGAACTTGGCCGACATTACACTATACTAGAAGAACTACGTTCCGTGATCGTATGGGGGCATTAATCAACATGAATCACGAGGGTGGCAAACACGAAGGTCAAATAATTCGTTCAACCATAGACGATTTTGGTGAGAATTGTGCACGCAACCATTCCCCATTCAACAATGGAACAATTGAAGAATGGGAAGAGATAAAGAAGGATGATCGGGTGTTTACAATCAAGTTATTCCATTCAAAAATCTTAATCAATAATTTGGAATGTTCTAAAATTATTGATGGTTACAGTTTAAATCTCACGAAAATTAGTAGACTTCTTAAAATTACCAATGGAGGTTTGTCTAATTAAAGGTTACCAAGTGTGTAGAGTTCTGGTGGCTAAAGGGAAATTTTATAAAGTAGAAGAACTTCGTTATGGATGATATTCATGATGTCATATTTTGCTTGGAAAATCATGGCAACGTGAAATTAAAGGCGTGTATGATCTTCAACATAATCTACACTTTTTTAGTGTGAGGGAAAGAGAATTGCTATGGTTCCACCCAAAGTTAAACCACAATTACCAAAGCCCGAGGTTGAGATTGAATAAAAGTTGTTGGAATCTGCTATCAATGGTAAAGATGAAAATCAATGGGTGTTGAAGTTGATACAACTAGTGTAAAAACATTGACTAAAGTACCAGAGAAGACAAAGGATTCTAAGGTCTTAAATAATCTTGACGTTGATGCTACTAAGTCCGAAGTTATTAAAGGTGTAAAGGTTTGTGATTTTATTATGGTTTAATTTTAATGATAATTATCAAGAATCCAATTAAGTTTTCGGTGGCGAAAAAGAAGCTAGTTTTATGGCAACTANCAAGTGTGTCAATATATTTAGCTAAAAAAATCCGTGGGTTGAGTCAATAAAACGTCAATTGTGTTGTCAATTACAAGACTTTATGTGCATAGTTGTCAATATATTTAGTTATTGTGTCAAGTGTGTCATTAATACCCAATTTAATATCATTAATATCACTATTTTAATCTAATGATCCAATGGGCTAAAAAACCCTTTCTATACTTTTTTACCCAATAGTGACTTTTCACAATAACCATGACTCTATATATATATATATAATATATATATAATATATATATTATATATATATATATATATATTATATATATAATATATATTATATATATTATCTGACGCCGAAATTCCCATGTCTTTTTGGTTGAAACGGCGAAATCATATATATAACCTAGTATATATATTATATTATATATATTTATATATATTATATATATATTATATATATATATTATATATATATACTATATATATTATATATATATATAATATATATAATATATATATATATATATATATATTATATATATATGGGGATGGATGTTGAGCTACACCTTGATGGTAGGCAATTGAGCACACATCCCTTTTGTTAAAAAAAATTTAAAAAATTGTACAGGTTCAGCCCCGTGCAAGTAAGGTCACGGGGCTGAACTGTGACATTTATTAAAGATATAAAAGGAGTGTGTAGCTAATTGGCTATCACTTGGATGGTAGGTAAGATTTGCCCATATAATATAGTATATTATATAATGATATATTATAATATATATATATATATTATATATATAATATATGTATATATATATTATATATATATATATATATATATATCAAGGCTTTTTTATCAATGTAACGGACATCTCGGATCGATCATTAATATACTTGATACTTAGAGTTTATCTATTGTTTGAATTTTATTCTCTTTAAGTATGTCTCTTTATCACTCTTAGATTAAGGTTTATTAAAATTCGTTTTCCATCATGGCCACTAAACAATGTAACATGAATAATAAGACTTACAAAACCGATAGTGCATCTAATGCTAGTTGAGGGTTCTCGAACAGCCCGGCAATCAACACTAGTATTTGATAATACTACGTCTCTAAACACAACATCACGGCTGACCCACTTGACAACTTTACAAATTCCCAAAGCCCACCGAACGCCTTTGAGTTAAACCCGGTCCACGTGTCTTTACATCTATCACTCAACAAAATGTACGTGAACTGACCCGCCACTATGATCCACCATGACAAACTTAGTGTAAAAGATGCACCAAGCAAGCCCAATTTTAACTTATAAGCCATGATCCAAGACATGATCATGTGTATGACTAAAGTTCCAGCTGAAATATACATGTTTGGTGCCACAATACTTTGAGGTTGTAGAAACTTTTGTATTGGAAAGTTGATAGCATACGCGAATATTTGAGGAACGAGCCGGTAGACAAAAAGGGCGGCCGCAGATGATACTGATGGTGATTGGCCTAGTAGAAGTAAAATAGGCCTAGAGAAGATGTATATCATAGTGATCGGGATAGCTGTTATTGTGAGAACAATTGGAGATCTTTGAAGGTATACTCCAAGCATGTCGTATTTTTGTGCCCCGAATGCTTGGCCGCATAATGTTTCCACTGCACTACCCATTCCGAGCTACAATCACATACCCGAACACTATGGCAGATTAACCATTAGCTATAAATATATTCCTAGCTACTGCAAGGACTCTCAAAGTTCTTTCTTTCTTTTTATTACATCAACTTTCCACTAACCTGTCACAAGTTATATCTAGTAAATACTCCGTAATTGACATATATAAACAATTTTTAATTTTATAGTTAATAAACTATACTTATATTTGTATTCATTTAAAATAATCCACTTGATTCATACGGAGTACTTATTTTTTTTTATCTCAGTGTACTTTAAACAAGTTAACTGACATGACGTAGGTTGATTGTTATCCACTGATGAATTTACAGTTCTAATTTGAAGATTTCATAAAGTAGGTTCCGTGTTATGGAGGGTAGCTGATCTAGGAGGGAAATGCAAGATGAGTGGAATTGAGAGTTGTGAAAGATGAAACTTCATGGTCCACTCATTGCATTTCCACAGGAGGTAATGGATGGTCCTCATGACAAGGTGTGTGTTCCCAAATATGTGAAGCCATTCTAGAGATGGAAATGTAGCATATTTGGTATAGCCCTTGCTATGGAGGGGTTATAGGTGCCTAACGGAGCCATACTCTTTTTTTGTCTTGACTATTGTGGTGGCAGGATGAATGGTCTTGATGGAAAAGAGATATGGAAATGTAGTTAGATGGTAAATGCTATATATGAAGGTGAATAAAGGTGATTCCTGAGGATGAATGGAATGATATGGAAGGCTAAAAGATATCTGCAGAAAACAAGGATATAGTGTTCTATCAGATATTAGTTTTGACAGATTTGTTTTGTAGTAGTATTGTCCAATATTGGTGGTGTTTAGTTTTTGAATATGTCTATGCTTCTGGGATATGTCCAGAATGCAGTATGTATATGTTATATTGTAAATCTTTGAGTGATTAATATAAAGTTTTCACCTTCTGCACCGAAAAAAAAAGTTAACTGGCAGATCAGCTGAATAATAAAAGTTGTTCCAGTTTTGCGAATTACTCCTAGACATTTTGTGGAACCCTAACAGAAGCTATTAAAAGTTTTTCACAAACTAACTACTATACTTTTTGTTTAAAAACACAAAAATGATGACACTAGCTAGAGTATTGTGAATTGAGCAGTTTTAGGTACTTTATATCATGGGTTTTTTCTAAATTGTGCCCTGGGGCATAAGTTAAACACACAAAAATGTGTATATTTTGTGGGCCTCAGTGTCATTTTCTGTGGGTCCCTATTACTTTTTAAATAAAAATATGTTTTTAATTGTACCTTTTCAGTATTTTTTGTATGCTTAACTTGTGTCCTAGGACACAAGTTAGAAAAACCCTTATATATATACTAACATTTATAACATATACAAGTATATTACGGAGTAAGTAACTGATGATTATAGTCATATGTACTCGCCATGAGACCATATGCAAAGAGTTGAATCCCGCTATTACCAAGTGAGGCTGTCGCAAGTTCAAGGTTCCCAAGTTGCCCCGAAAAGCTTCTGGTGGACAACGACATGGCGTTATTGATCAAGTAAACCATAACTTCAGGTGCAGCCAACTTGAACAAAAGATAAAGTTCAATATTGGAGGCCAACCCAAGCCGTCTCAAGTAGGGTGCTTCGGTATCAGAAAGCACCCTCTCAAGCTCCACACTGCCGCCATGGCCGCCCGTCGACGTCGAGCCTTTAACATCTTGAATTGGTTCTAACAGTGTTTGATGAACTTCATTTATTTCGGGCTCCATTATTATGAGAATAGGTGGTTGGCTTTTGTCTCTTATAAATTATTAATATGTTGTCATTTTATTTTTCAAAAGTTTTTGTCATCTCCCATTAAGTTAATGCAATTAAATGTCATTAGTATTTTTCTAGTCTATGAATCTCTCTTAAAATGGTATATATATAGCTAGCATGCAAGAATGCATATATTACACGTGTGTTATGGCTAAAAATTGTTATCTAGTCAAACAATAAATCATAAAAAAAATCAAACAAACAGCATCTGAATTTTCCTGAGACTTCAAAAAATACCCCAACGTACAAGTAGCTAGAACTAGAAATATCCATCAACCAAGACAAAAAAGGTGCTAGAAGCTAAAAATTACATGTTTTCGACTTTCTAAGCATTATCTTCTTCGTCGTCATCATCTCAGGCACAAGACGTACAATTCATGCCATGATTCCTGGACAAATAATATAAAAATACGTAAGCCATAGATATATTAGCAAAATCTATATAGATATTACAATTTATGTGGCAAGCGGCATATAATAGCAAAACCTATATAGATATTACACATTTGGGTCATTTCTATTATTATCGCATCAAAGTTCGTATAGTAATACGTGATTTTCTTCTTTGTATATATATTCGAGCACCTTAGGAACATGCTTATAATAGTGTTTTTTTATATTTTAGTGTATTGAAACAACATAACGTAACATAATGATGCCCTGATAGATACGCTTGTGTTTGTTTTTAATTAATTATATTTCTATCCAATAAATATCGACAAATCATTGAAAAATAGTAGAAAAGGTTGAAATAGGGGAAACACTTTCATATTCTTATCCAAAGCCAATATATCATGAATAACGTGGTAGATACCATTTGTTGAAAACGTTTATATTCATTTTAACAATTTCTCAAACAATGTGAAATTAGGCAAAATGGATGAAGTTACAATCACAAATGATTTTGAATTTACAGTTACTTAAGTCAGTTTGAGTTTTCAAATAAATATTCTAACTTTTATTACAAAAAAATAAATAAATAAATAAATAAAAAGTTGATAGGATTTTCCAAAAACCAAAAGTTTTTGTTCTGGTTTCCGTTGTGCATGTAAACTCAAACCGGGAAAACAGACCCGCCGCATAACAATGTCAAATAAACTTTGAAAAAATATGCATGAAAGTTTTATACCAGTACACATAAAAGTTTAAAAAGGGATACATGCATTAAATTTCTAAGGCATGTCTATTTTAACAAACATTATACCAAAATTTCAAAGTTTATGTTTCTTTATCTCACGTCAATTCTTACACCAAAATAGTGTCTTTTTCATTGTTATATATCATCTATTTAGTTTCATTGTTTTTCGCTGAAAAAAAAACTTAGTTACATTTTATTTTGGTTTCTACAAATAATTTATGAAATCAAGGTTGTGTTGGAAAAGCTTGACATCGAATAAAAAAACCGGAAAAGAAAACAAAATAAAAAAATAAAAATAAATAAAAAAATAATAATAAAAAACCAAGAAACCAAAAAGGATTTTGCTTTGAGATTTGATTTTGGAAAATGAAAAAACCAAACTTTTCTATTTAAGGTTTGGTTTGAGGCGATTCTAGCTAAAAACCGCTTCAAACCATCCGATAGTCACCCATAAAATTTAGAAATATATGATACAACCAATGACTTTATGCGTGAGAAACACCTGTTTAGCTTTCGTTCAATTTCTTCTTTAAAGCAAAAGTTTGTTTTTAATTGGCTTTATATGTTGACGTTAATGAAGAAGGAAAAGCTAGAAAAAAAAATAAAAAAATGGCTTTATATGTCGTCACTTTGTTAACTTTTTTTCTATGAAATGTTAGAAATTATATGGATCACAGTAATCTGAGAGTCGTGTAAACACTATCAGATCGAAGTATTTCGATGGTTCTATCGAAATCTCAAATCGGATAAAACTCAGATTTGAACAGCGAATATGTTTTTGTTGTTATGAAACCAGAACCAAAATGAGAATACTTATTGACCAAGAAACCGAATTTCGGTTATAACTGCATAGCAGTTATTATAACCTGCATAGCCAGGGGCTGCCGCCCCTTGGACCCTGCTACCAGGGGCTGCCGCCCCTGGAACCCCGCTACCGGGGGCGCTGCCCCCGGACCCCCGTGATTCGGGGCCGATAATCATAATAATGTTATATAAAAAACAGATCAAGATTATAAAGGAATGTGACAGAATGATCGTGTTAGAAACACTATAAAGTGTTATGGGCAGTAAGACTAAGTTATAAAAATATCGTTTCAACTTTCACCGTAGCTTTTAAAAGTTCTTAAAACTACCACAAAATGACCTAATGTTAAGTCACCTCCTCACAAGGAGTATAGGGTTCAAATCATACTAGGTAAATGGTTGGAGACGGTCACGAGAATACCTCAGCCCACGCTCCTCAAATAACCTGACCTTCTGTTTGCCTAGTTACCTGTTTTCAAAAAGGTCTTAAGATTGCGGATATTATTAGTAAACGAGGTGGTTGTTAGAAAATTATGGATCACAGTAATCTGAGAGTCGTGTAAACACTATTAGATCGAAGTATTTCGATGGTTCTATCGAAATCTCAAATCGGATAAAACTCAGATTTGAACAGCGAATGTGTTTTTGTTGTTATGAAACAGAACCAGAAAGAAGAGACCTTTTATGACCAACAAAACTGAAGTTCGGTTATAACTGCATAGCAGTTATCATAACCGACAATTCAGTTAAATTCGCAGGCAAAATAAATGGTCCAAATAACGGGAATTTTTATTTTTAAGTGCGTTTTTAACATAGCACTTTATACCAAATAAAAAATCGACCCCAGCCAGGGGCTGCCGCCCCTGGAACCCCGCTACCGGGGGCGCTGCCCCCGGAACCCCGTGATTCGGGATCATAATAACGTCATACAAGTGTGCACTCCGCACAACCCCCGACTTGTTAAACATTTATCATGATTATACATTGGTCACCTAAGTCAATCCATTACACTTAAATCATATTGGTAATGCAAAATCACCAACATTCCTCCCCCATTTAAGTGTAATCTTGATTAACTTAAAACAAACTCATAACAAACAACAAACGGATGCATAAATGAAATGTCGCGACGATTGAATTTCACATTAGTACATTAGCATTCCAAATATTCGAATATCAGAGTGTCACTAAAGGATTGAACTCTTTCTATTCATAGTGAATACATGAAGATAATATACACAACAGTTTACACATTCACATGTTCCACTTGACACTGTTTTACTAGCTTGTGTCCTATCCTTCAATAAGCATATCAAAGCCAAGTCCCGAGCTTCTTGAAGCAGCTAAACTTCATGCTTATATAGGTGGTTTCTTACTCTTGCACCTGCACATGCAATTTGTCAAAAAACCATTAAGAAATATTATTTCAACCTCCTTTATCTTGCAGTTCTGAACACATACCGTGGGATGAAGTAATTATGTGTCCCAATCCAAAGATATCAAGCTTTCCTCATTGAATTCAGCATTTAACATTACGTTAGATGGGAATTGGGTATCTTGATACAAGGATTTAATTAGATGGACTTTAAACCCATCCTAATAGCCGCCTTGTGTACGAGATCTCTTGCTAACCCTTTGGTTAAATGGTCGGCTAAATTCAGTTGAGTTTTTACAAACTCCACAGATATCACACCATTCATGATAAGCTTACGAATCATGCTATAACTAAAATAAAAGAATGCCTTTTGGGGAGAAACCCGAAAATTCAGTGTACACGAAAGAAAAAAAAAACGAACTAACAAAAACCTTGAAGTCAATCTACCTATACGTTCTACATAAAACGACACGTTGTGTTACAAAACCGGAAAACACCCCGCCGCAACGCGGCGGGTACAACCAACTCGTTAAATAACAAATCATAATTTGTTAGTCACTATTCTTTAATGAAAAGTTTATTATCTCTTTCTGCGAGTCAAAACATAACTAAAGTCACCAAGTATTTTACGTTTCAAATCACATTTCATTACCAATACCCTTGGGTCAATAATAATAAACCCGATCCAAAGTCATTCCAAATATATTTCGAATATGTTACCTTAGGACGAATGTGCCTCGGTACACCTAATAACCTCGTGTTTCCATTTTTAACTAAATTAACTTACTTATGATTTCTATACTTCCGTTTTTGTTATAATATATTAAGTAACAAGTTAAGTTGCAAAGTAATATATTTAACGTCCATTTTATTCCAACTCTTTTTCCTTTTTGTTTATAAACACGTCACGATGGTTATTATCGTAACGAATCACATTTCGTCATAATTCCACGGTCATAAGCCGGGTCAACAAGTCAATGTATTACTAACAAGTCCAAGTTACACGTATCCGTTTTAGGCTATCATAGTCACACCGAGACCACGGGTTCTCGGCTAACCACGATGTGACCAAACATCGCACTACAAATCCAAGTTTCGAGTTACAACGTCACCACAAACTTTCTCAGCCAAATCTATATCCTACGACTCGAAAATAACCACAATCAACCACAATATTACCATGAGCCAACTCGGTCTAAACGATAACCTACCTCACCGAGACCTCGGGGTCTCGGCTGTGAATCGTGTCACGCACAAACAACCCAAACAGACCCAACAACTAAACCCATATCCTACCAAAACCAAACGGACTAACAAACCATACGGGCCCAAGTTAACTAAAATCAAATGGCCTAAACAACTCAAACTAACAACTGAAATCAAACAAGCTCCTGAATCTGTGACATAAGCTCGTACGTGAGCTTTTGACCATGATACACAACTGAAAACGCAACACAACCCCAAAATGATGATACCAACAACCCTATCTAATCCGTTATTAACAAAACTTTCATTTTTCACATGTTTATAACCCACGCCGATACACAAACGAGTGTGAATCGGTGTTTTTAGCAAACCTTAGATTATTTTCGTTTTCAAAAGTGTTACCATGTTCATTTTAAACACAAAACTGCCATGATAAGTGCTGGTGGTAGCGCGTGGAGGGAGTTTATCGTGCGTGTACCACGGATCTGTATTCAAAATGGTGAAATAAAATTGGGTTTAGTGGTGCTTTAACTGTGGAAGTGGCAGTGGTGTTTGGTGAGGTGGTTGGCATGGTGAGTGTGGTTATATTGATGGTGGTCGGTGGCGGCTGAGGTGGTTGGTGGTGAGGGTTTTGTCGGCGGCAGGAAACACAGTGACTAATGTTGTAATTTCGTCTATCTTTTACTATCTTTTATTATATTGGTATTCTGGACTCGTTCGGGCTAGTAAAAATGTCCGTGGGATTCTCTAAGTTGCGTCATTGTTTTAAAAATCATTTTTCCATTAAAAATTACTATAAATACGTCTATATTTGTTTAACGTGTCAAAAATCAATATTTTCTCGTATTATTAGGTTTAATCGTGCCGACTCACGTTGTGCTAAAATTTAAAGTTCTACGGCGCAAGTTCACGAGTCAAGTATCAATATTCTAAAATAAAATCTCACATATACTAAACAAGTTTTTAGTTTTCAGTTATTCATGTTTAATCCGTAACGTATATTTTAATTAAATCTCAAATTACCGGGTTGTCACATGTTCATATTGCCACTGTTCAGGACGAAAAGGAGTTTCGATTTGGGTTGTTCTGGACGAACATTTGTGTTTGGATTTGGACGAAGTTTTTATGTTTGGATTTGGGTTGTTACTCAAGATTTACGCGACTTGATTTTCATGGGAGTTAAAGACCTCATTTTTTGTGGGTTGTTAGGCCGATTGTTTTTGTGTTTGGATTTGGGTTGTTACTCAAAATATAAGTATAGTTACTACTCGTAATTACCTTGTAAAGATTTAATGTTGAATGCTATTGCTGGAGAAATCTTAATACATCTAAAACTGATACTCCTATTCTGGATTTGCTTTAGTTAAGTGTACTTAAAAAGTTAAGTTTAGACAATTTATACACTTAATTACATATGATTATAACTGTTATTAAATGTATTAGTTAGGAAGTTATTAGTTAAATTTTGTTATTTTTAAAAAATAGTAAAGCAGGAATAGCTTTTTTTATTTTTGATAAGAAAAAAAAGTATTATTTTCAACATATTGTTCGAATTGATTCATGAACTTGACAGCAGTACTAAAAGTGGCTTGGAGAATTACGAATTCCGAATTCTAATACATTGACTTTTTGACAAAAAAAAATCTTGATAGGTTTAGTAGCACCCTTTTCAACCACTCAAATAAAAATTTCTCACTAATTATTTAATTTTTATTTAAAAAAGAAAATAGACAATTATTTTGAGATATTTCGAAAAGAAAATATGGATTATAATTTTGAGATGAGAGGAGTATAAATTAATTGGAGAGAGAAAAATAATATTATAACTAATTTTTATTTGTTTATATTAGAAATGATTTTTAGTTGTATTTAAATATTGTATTAAAATAGAAATTTAAATAAAGTGTGAGAGGTTGCAAATGGGTCCCACAACTTTTGTTAAAAACCCACTCAACAATCTTTGATTGTGAAAACCCATCAATCAATATCAACCATACACTTTAGAAGCCGTTTGTTTGGGCCTTATAAAATCAAAGTAAAAAATTATTTTTTAAAACAATTGTTTGTTTTGATCTTTGGGTTATCAAACAGTAAATGATATCTTTATATGAAGGATTTGACAAAACCCATCACATTCTCATGGCTTTCTGACAGATCTTAGGGCCCGTTCGGTTTGTAGATGGGTTTAGGATTAGGATTTAGATTTGGATTAGTTTGAAGAAAATGAGGAGAGAGAAAAGTAATGATTATTTTAAAAATAAAATTGTTTATATGATAATTGAAATAAAATATAATATAAAAAATAGTTAATGAAAATGATAAAAATTAATTACATTAAACATGTGGTTGACAAATTTTGAAAGAATAAAAAAAGTTATTTAATTGAATTAAAATAAAAAACCTCCTCAAAACCCACCAAATTGGTGAGGCTACCATTTTGAGAATCATCCCCACTTTTAAACCCCAAGTATTACATCCAAACATTTTATTTGGGTTTTGACTCAACCCAAACCTCCTAAAACCCACCAACCAAACGCACCCTTATTTCTTTCTTTTGTACACAAATGAGGCCCCTTTGATTGTTAGCCACAAATGTGTGTACTTCCTTTTTTGTTATTTCATTCTTTATTTTATTTTTATATAAGTTATTTATTTTTATGCAATAAAATGAAAATGATATACAAGTTGCTCAGGAGGATGGAGAGGATGACGGGAATTTTAATAGTGAGGAGGGGGAGTCTACAGACAAAGAAGATGAATGTAGGAATGAAAATGAAGTTGATGGTTGTGGTGACATGATCAAAGATTCCGGTTGCCGGAATATGGGGGAAGACGAAGTATCCAGAGTCTCGGGTGAAACAAAAGTGAGTGAAACTTTCAAGGCTGAAAGTGAAAGTTCCCAGAGGAAGTCGGCTATGGCAGATAAAAGTTCACATGGTGAATGTAATGGCAAAGCTATAGAGGAAATAAAAAATGATGATAGGGTCATAGATGAAGACCTAAAAAAGCCTGTTGAGAACGAGTATAACGT
This sequence comes from Artemisia annua, assembly GCA_014162995.1. Classification (NCBI taxonomy): domain Eukaryota; kingdom Viridiplantae; phylum Streptophyta; class Magnoliopsida; order Asterales; family Asteraceae; genus Artemisia; species Artemisia annua. Next base: position 58,920 of record LBNU01036650.1, on the reverse strand, counting down.
GAAAAGGGAACTTAATGAGAAATATATGAATAGTGGATGTAACACCCCGATTTTTAAATTAAGTAGTAACGGATGTATCTATTATTTTAGTGGATTGAATAGAAAAGTCCCACTTGAACGGTATTATTAACCTAGTTAGTGGGACTTGCAATGTAATAATAGATGATAAGCTTGGACAAATATTACAAGACATTATACAACAAGGGGTTAAATGGGGCAAGAGTTAAAGTTTATAGAAAAGACTAATGTGCCCTTTTAGCCTTATCTTATAAAAGTCGGTTTGGAAAAAGATAAATATATACTCCCTCCTTATCCATTATAACGACAAAATAAAAAAAAAAAATATATAGGAGTATTACTCCTTCCTTCCCATTCGATTGATAAAAGAAAAAGAAGAAGAACAACAAGGTTTCTTCACCTTGAAGATCATAACAATTCTACAAGATTAACAAGAAGCAATCAAGAATCAAGCAAGGGTAACAAAGCTTATGATGTCATCAAGACTTATAGAGCTTCAAATGATTCTTATAATCTTCTTTAAATCCAAGTAAGTATCTATTTATATGTTTAGTCATGATTTCAAGCTAGAGGAAACATGAGGTTATGTTTATGAAGTGATATACATGGTTATATGATGAATTTGTGATTTATGATCTAAGAGATGATTCAATGATTGTGGGTTTATGATGGGATTATGTTAAAATCAGATTAGGAGATCTTAGGAGGTGTTTACATGATGTTTTGAGTTGAACCAAACACCCCTTTATGCGTTTTGTGTGATATATGATGTTAGATAAGTTGCTGAAATTTTCAGCAGTGATTAGTCATGTTTGAAAAATCATATAAAATCGATGGTTGCTCGGATTGAATCATGGTTGGACTTTCTGGAAAGCCTAAAGTGTCTACTTCAGTCGATATGTTTTAAGTTTGCTCATTTAGTAGTTAAATTGGTATAAAATGCGATTTAGTACAGCAAGTGCTGATTCTGAAATGTGCAGCAAATCAATCTTTAAAAATTCATACCGGATAGACCGTAGCTCCGTTGGGAGCGTGCCATACCTTTTCGGAAAGGGAAAATAGTATACTTTCAAGGAAAATTATCCTCATGACCTGGTTATGTAGTTAAGTCAGTCAAAATGATGCATTTGCAGGCTGCTGCAGAAAATCAGCAAACACCTTGTTTAGTGTTTTGATGATTATGACATGATATGATGTTTTTGCAAGTCCCGGGTGATTATATGCTATGATAGCTTATGTTCTCAGCCTATATGATTATAATTCATGTTATGAAAGTATAGAACCAAATGACAAGACTTGGTTAGCTTAACTCGAGTTCCCGAGCATAGTAGTGCATGTTTGGTGAGATTTATGCCATAACTAGTTTATGAGTTTATGCATTATAGTTAGTTTATGTGTGCTTAGTTGCACTTATATTTGCATCATCATGTTATATTCATACCTAGTTGTTATGTGTTAACATTATACATGTGCATCTATCATAATATAGGTATTCGAGGGATATTCAGAATCATTCATCTTGCATTATACGACCCAGGTGAGTAACGGATTTTCAGTTAACATGTTAAGTAGATTATGCATGTTTAGTATATATATGCCTTGCTATATCTCAATTACTATGCAAGTTATGTATCATGTTGACCCGTGTGGTCATATTTAGTACCATGTTGACCCGTGGTCATATTTAGTACCATGTTGACCCGTGGTCATATTCAGTATCATGTTGACCCGTGAGGTCATATTAGTATCATGTTGACCCGTGTAGTCATATTCAGTATCATGTTGACCCGTGAGGTCATATTAGTATCATGTTGACCCGTGTGGTCATACTCAGTATCATGTTGACCCGTGTGGTCATATTCAGTATCATGTTGACCCGTGTGGTCATATTCAGTATCATGTTTAGTATCATGTTGACCCATGTGGTCATATTCAGTATCATGTTAACCCGTTGGGTCATATTAAGTATCATGTTGACCTCTTTGGTCATATAAAGTATCAAGTTGACCCGTTGGGTCATATTAAGTATCATGTTAACCTCTTTCGTCATATAAAGTATCAAGTTGACCCTTTGGGTCATATTAAGTATCATGTTGACCCGTTGGTCATATTAAGCATCAAGTTGAACCGTTTGGTCGTATTAAGCATCAAGTTGACCCGTTTGGTCATATTAACTATCATGTTGATCCGTTTGGTCATATTCATTATCATGTTGACCTGTTTGGCCATATTCAGTATTAAGTAGACACGATTGGTCTTACTCAGTAGTATGTCGTGGCTCAACCTCAGTATTATTTATAGCGAAAACTTAGTTATATAACATAGCGGTCTCAGCATTATGTATATAATAGTTCAGCTTTATATTATAGTTCAGCTGTAGTATCAAGTTATAGCTCAGCTTTGATTTATGTTATAGTACAATTTAGTAATTAATTCAATTTTAGTATCATGTCTTAATTAACCTCGTAACCATATCATTGCTCAGTTTCAATATTCAGCTTAGTCTCAGCTCCAGCTCAGCTTAGTATCATGTTGTAGTTAAGCACAAGTATTTAGCTTAACCTTAATTTATATAT
>LBNU01036650.1:4098-55940 GCA_014162995.1 Artemisia annua | reverse complement strand
AGTTTTAGGAAAATAACAACAGTATAGTGGTCCAGGAAACGTTTTACATGTTTCTCACCCCATAGTTTGCAAAACAAGTATAGTAAAAAGTGGGGCTATAAATTCACAGATATGATTTAAACACTTGTGTCCATAATAAAATAATTCAGCTTGTAACGATGAATCAGGTCATACGGTTAAATAACCAAACAAGTAATTTAGCAAGCACATAAAGTCTTCAAGTAAACAATTTAATGTTTAAGTAATGCAAATATTGAATTTAATAAAACGAGCATGTATCCTCCCCCAAAACAGTTGTAAAAAGAGTAAAACAGGGGGTATGAACTCACCTCAGATTGTAGAAACGCAAACGACACAAATGTCACAACTGGCATCAAGTGGCAAAACACAACGGTATCAAGAAGTACAGGCACAACGGTACGAGATCGGCACAACCTAATATGTACAGCTATCTCAGAATATATCTCGTAAAGTAAATGAGTTTTCAAAAGACAAGCGTCTTAGTTTTCGTGGATTACTCGTATCAATGTTTGTGAAAAGTTCAGTATCATTGCTCGTAAGAAAAATTCAGTTCATCGTTTCGTGTGGTGGTAAGAAAGCATAGACTCAAAATGTAACACACGCCAACGTATAATATATATATCCCAATATATTATAAGGAAGTAATAAAAGAACGGTCAAGATATATTAACGATGACTCAAGCATACACACGTCAAAGAGGATTAGATAACGACATAGTCGAGAAAAATACCGACGAAGACTTGAGTCGAGAATGAAACGACAACCAGTAACCAAAGGAATAATGACAAAAAGTACGTCAATAAGTCAATTCGTACGTTTCGGTATTTACCCCATAATCCCAATAGTTTGGAAATATCAATTAAGTTTGGAAAAGTAATTTAAGTTTTATAACAAACTTAAATTAGAATATCAAATAGTAAGAGTTTACAAGTTAAACTACAATTTCAATTATTGTCGGGTTTTATATAGATAAAAGGTTTTGGAAATAAAAGTATAGGTTTAGAAAGTTTTATAAATTTCGGCATAGCGCGTCCGCTTATACAACTTTCCCAAGTCGTTAGACTTTAATAAAACTCAATTTCTCAAACAATATTTCCCGACAAGTCTATAATTAACAACTCTTTATTAGTTTAATATGTGTTAATTGGATATTTAGGTCGGTAACGAGTCTAATATATTAAAGTCGTTCCGAGTTTAATATATTACATTCGTCTTTAGTCCTAAATATCCAATTGTCCGATAATACCATTCCAATAAATTCAATATGTATGTATTTAGTCCGTTAAGTATTATTCAAGTCAATATTCAAGTTTATCAATCCCAGGAGTAACCGAAACATACCAATGTGTACAAGAGTCAAAACAATAATTACATTAGTTCGATAACTCAAGAACCGATGTCCGATTATATTACTTTAAATGCTTATGTTAGCTTCATGTATGACGTTGGGAACACATCAAACATTTACAATACATTTAAATCTGACTTTGAACATGTCAACTTATTTATTATTTCATTTATTTTATTTTCTTTTGACTTAGCAAATCATGAATCTGACATTACTTTAAATGTTTAAATTATTCAATTAAGATCTTGGTTGTTTTCTTCTTTACTAATGAAAATGAGCTCGAGACCCATAATAAATTCATGACCACCATTTCTATTTCAAAACAACATGAATCAATAACACTATCATTCTAAAACTATTCGTGACCAAAGTGAATCGACCAAAACCCTTGGTCAGGTTTAAACACAGATTCGAGGATCGAACAATGACAGTAACATCAACAAGAATAAGAATACATCTCGGTTGGATCTGGGTCAACCCCGGGTCAGTCAACACGACCCGTTTGACTCACGGTAACAAAACAAACAGCCCTTTTTATCCACATTAACCACACGAAAAATTATGAAAAACTTTTTAATCCTTGTTATTAATCCACGAAAAATATAAGAACCCTTTTTTTTAATCTGTCATAGGCAAAATAATAGACAAAGAAGAGATTTGAGTTTTCGTGTTACCACAACGAGATGAGAAAGAGAGGTGGTGGCTATGGTGGCGACGGCGGCTGTGGTGGTGACGAGCCAAACACGAACAAAAACTACTCCATATAACTCCAAGAACCTCGATCTAACCCGATCTACTCATCTTGGTAGTGGCGGCGTAAGAATAAAGGTGGCCGGAATCTGGCCGGAATCCGGTGACGGCGCCGGATAATAAAGAGAGAAAGGAGAAGAGAGTGAAGTGTGTGGTATTATGACATGAAACCCTAATTTGGGTCTTTTTATATTGTTAAAAAAATCAAGGAAACCCTAGGGGCCAAAACTGCCAATAATCAAAGTTTAGGGAACGAGTAAAATAAATCACAGGGACCAAATCTATAATTTATGTAATCTTTTATGATATTAAGGTGTGGGGCCCATTCGAGCTATTAAACGATCGATTGGAAGCTCGAAATTTATACCGTTGTGTTTAAAATAATTTTTCCACGAAAAACGAGTATGTTCTTCCCGACAAGTCTATAATTAGCAACTCTTTATTAGTTTAATATGTGTTAATTGGATATTTAGGTCGGTAACGAGTCTAATATATTAAATTCGTTCCGAGTTTAATATATTACATTCGTCTCTAGTCCAAAATGTCCAATTGTCCGATATAATTCAATATATAGTCAAATGTCCAAGTTTAATATTATGTGTCAATATAAGTATATCCATTACTTTCCATGTCATTTAGTCCGTTAAGTATTATCCAATTCCAAATTCAGTCGAGACCAAAATAATTTCAAATAAGTCATAGTTACAAAATATGTTTAAATAAGACATAAGCAAGACAATATTAATGAAAGCAAAATTAACCAAGAAGACATATTCCTTTTTCGTAAATGAGTGTATGTAATATTTTGAAATTTCTTTTATTTTATAAGAACATGTCGCAAAACAAAATTACGGAGTTCATGGCATGACAAAAAAATGTATTTTAATCTTACCTGGCATTCACCAATTAGTGCTAAAACACAGACTCACTTGCACACAAAACTAACATGCGGCATTAAATTTCATTTTCCAATATGCGATTTTTTTGGTCCAATATGTTGACAGTAAATAGAACTCATAGCGGAGTAGTTGGTAAGTGTCAAACAACGATTGAAACAAAACGTGGTACACAACGAAACTACTGACCACAATAACAACAACATCACAACAATAATAACATCACAAAACCAAGAACCGTGGGTCTGACCCGATTCGAGCGGGTGACCCGACCCGTACACAGATCTGAACAAAACAAACACCATCCCTTTTAACAAATCTCAACCCCACGAAACAAATGTCAAAACGTTTTTAAACCCATTTTTTTTAACCACGAAAACATAACAGCTTAATTATAAATTGATTTTAACGAAATTAAAAGAATAGATAAAAGGAAATAGGCTTGTTTTTCGGCATACCCAAACGGAGAACAAGGTGGAGGGTGGGAGACGATGGTAGTGACGGCGGCCGTGGTGGTGACGGACCAAACACGAGCAAGAACCACCCCAATCAACTCCAAACACTCCGATCTATCCCGATCTACTCGTCTTGAAGCGGCGGCGCGAGAATAATGGTGGCCGGAATCTGGCCGGAATCCGGTGACGGCGCCGGATTATAGAGAGAGGAGGAGAGAGTGAAATGTGTGGTATGAAATGAGGATAAGATAACCCTAATAGGTTATATACATGGGCAGGGACCATTTTGAAATTTTTAAGTAATCTTTTAAGATATTTAAGTTCGGGACTCATTTAGGCTCACCAATGACTGACTTTGAACACGAAGTTTATGCCATTGCGTTTAAAATCATTTTTTCATGAAAAACGAGTATCCATACGACTATTTCCTCATAATAGTGTAAAAATCACATTAAAATATTCGTCGAGTTACGATTGTACCGGTACGCGTTGTATGTGAGTTTTCACGTTTCAGGAGGTAACTCCTCGTTTTCAATTCAAATAAATTCAGAAAAGTCCAATAGTGAAATTTAAGAAATAATAAATATAATTTATTATTAAAGGTCAGTATGGAAATTTACGGGTGGTTACAGTCTACCCTCCTTAACGCGAAATCCGTCCCGGATTTCAATTTATGTTATCCGATAAAATGGTGCCTGGGAAGAGATGTTGGTACTCACAACCAATTTGAGTCTTACCAGGTGGTAAAGGCTCATCTTTGTCTGTGAGAGAGTAATACAAAATCCTTTGCTGAAAATTTGTAGTTGGGTAAACTGATGCGATTGCAAAAGACTCATAACTTCAGTAAAAGTGGTCTTTAAACATGGTGCGGATAAGACGATTCCACAAAGTTTACATTTAATCACCCCTTGATATGCAAAATTTTTGATGAAGTTTGGCTAGAAACTTTTAACGCATCAAAATGAGTAGATAGTTCACCGGGTGATTGTAGAACAGTTTATAAAATAGCTCATAGAGTAACAGAAAATCAGTTTATCATCTGCATGATGGTAGCAAAACTGTAGTTTGATTCATAATACTGTAGCAGAACAGCAAACCGGTTTATAAATCGTTTGTGAAATAATTTGTAAAACATTTCATAGAACAACGTGAACAGTTCGTTGTTTACAAAATAGTTATAAGGTCGAAATTTTGATTTCATAAAGTAGGAGTAAGACATTTGTAGGGCGACCGCAAAATGGTCTGTAAAATAATCGAAGACGGTTTGTATGGTGTTAGCGACACGGTTTATTTTCCTTATAAGTGGGTAGCAAAAATAATTGGTATAACCGAGAGACGGGAGAAAGATTCGGTGTCTGTTCCAAAGAACGCGGTTCATGTTACTTTTTAAGGTCTTAAGGTTTCTGTTGGTCATAGAATTTCCGCTGAATGGAGTGTGTAACAAGTTCAGAGTACGACTCTGAAGGAGGATGTTGATTGCTACTAGCAATCCATTGGTTGACCAAGTAATGTACGTAGTACTTCACGCGGAAGGTACAACATCGATCGAGAGGGATGAACCACATCGATGGAGCATAAGGCTTGGGGTAGAGATGACTGTAACAAGACCACAAACAAAGCAAGGCTTAAATAAATAAGCAATCCAAATTCAAACACTCCAATAAGCTCAAATGAGTTTATTACAACATCCAACGAGTTAAAATAAGCAACTCGAACTCAAATTGTAACCAATCGGGTCTAACCCGCCTTGATGCAAGACATGATTAGATGGCGACGAGCAAGTATTCCATATGAGTGGAAAGGTATAGCGATACAAGATGTATTACGATTTATGAAGTTTTGTGATGCCAGTGTGTTGTGATTGCTATCATGTTGCGTGCAAATGTGAATGTTCATGTCATGCATGCTTCTGTACACACACATAAATTTTATCATTCTCTTAATCAAAATTCAACCGGACAAAATTCTATTATAACTGCTCCCAGTATTGCAAAGTTCACCTCTGAGTCAGACATAGGTGATCAGGCTATGTCCCACTGTCCCTGGTTGAATATAGGTGATCAGTCTATATTCACTCGAGGTTCAATGAACTTTGAAATACTCAGCTCAGTTACGCTAGTACTATGTCCCTCACTTTTAAAAGCTGTTTAGAAAGACTAAAACAAGTGTCCACGCTCGAGGACGAATGATGAGATTACGTAGAGAAAAGCGTGTAACGCTACGATAAGTACGATACGTATGCATAAGTATGTCGAAGATACTTATAGTATATAACGAAAATAAATGGATATACTCATCCAATAACACAGCACACATTTCATCAAATATATTAGTAATCAACATAAAAATGAGGCGTCAGCTTGGCAGGCAGGCACGTGGCGGTCATAGGGTTAAGTTTTCGCAAAAATAGTTATAGTCTAGGTTTTAAAAATACCCAGTTCTCTATAACCAAGGCTCTGATACCAATCTGTAACACCCCCAAAATTCGGGTCTAGCGGAAGCATACATGCATTGGGGTGCTACGAAATCGGTATCACAACACAAAGTAAAAAGAACGGTTTTTATCTTAAGGCATCAGACATACCGTTTAGAATGTGACCACGACATATGTAGTCGTCGTTCTCCCACTTCATCCTTTTCCTAGTCGTCTCCAAAGTTTCATTTTCATCCCATTCGGGACTGGGTGTACTCAGAACGTACACAAATTTCAGGGTGGTAAGAAGAAAGTGCATCTTCCTTTGCCAGCGACGAAAGTCCTGCCCTTCAAGTTTTGCCAACTTATCGAACTTGCTCGTCATATCCTTCACAGATTCTCCGTTCGTCATGATCACAGATACTTCGATCTTTGTTAGAAAATTATGGATCACAGTAATCTGAGAGTCGTGTAAACACTATCAGATCGAAGTATTTCGATGGTTCTATCGAAATCTCAAATCGGATAAAACTCAGATTTGAACAGCGAATGTGTTTTTGTTGTTATGAAACAGAACCAGAAAGAATAGACCTTTTATGACCAACAAAACTGAAGTTCAGTTATAACTGCATAGCAGTTATCATAACCGACAATTCAGTTAAATTCGCAGGCAAAATAAATGGTCCAAATAACGGGAATTTTTATTTTTAAGTGCGTTTTTAACATAGCACTTTATACCAAATAAAAAATCGACCCCAGCCAGGGGCGCTGCCCCCGGACCCCCGTGATTCGGGATCATAGTAACGTCATACAAGTGTGCACTCCGCACAACCCTGACTTGTTAAACATTTATCATAATTATACATTGGTCACCTAAGTCAATCCATTACACTTAAATCATATTGGTAATGCAAAATCACCAACAGTGGTCTTTATGTTCTTTCTGTTATTTTGATTTGTTATTACATACCTTTTTGTAACTATGAAGCTATGTATATGTTCATTGTTCATGTAATGTTCATTGTTGTTACTAGTTATAATGCCCGCGCACGCGCGGGTTTTTTTTCAAATTTTTTGAATCATATATTTTTATTTATTAAAAAACAAATAATTTAATCTTTGTTTTGTTTGATTTATGATGTTTAATTGTAGTTTTTTATTATTAAAGATAATTATTTAAAAAATTTAATCATATTGTTAATTGCATCTTATCTATATTTTTTGTATTTATCTTCTACCTGTGTTATGGATAAATATAAAATATTATCTAATAAGAAAATAATCTTTTTTTCTAAATAATATTATTACTAAATAAGGTATGGTTTAGTTTTTTTGAAATGGAAAAGTCCCCACTTGGGGTTTTGTTTTATTATATAAAAGATTTAGCTTTAACTTTTTAATATGTCCTTAACATAAAAGAATCAACACATTACTATCACGCGCTTTTGGAATGTTAGATGTCGACCTTATTTTAGTCGTTATTTGTTATTTTAAGGAAAACAACGACCTCAATTCATTATTTATTAGTTATAAAATAATGCTAATAATGACAACAATGTCTATCATTAGACGTCAGGCAAACTATATATGTGCAAGTTGATTTTATAAGCCTTTATGATGTATGTCTTGATACTCTCATGTTAAACGTACTGCCTGCTGCCCACTAATATCCTGTATTCCTGTACACACACATATATGAATAACATATTAGATTCAATGATATACTCTTAACATGCAAAACATATTGTACAACATCATTTATAATGTCTACACCACTAATGTTTAACATGCAAAACATATTGTACGATATGATACTACGCATTTACTTGGTATAAAAGTTGTTGATGTACAAATTACCTCCGTATATTCAGTACACAAAAAGCTCATAGCTTTTGTCATCTAGAAAATGTAGTTATTACATTTTTACTAGTTAAACAAAAATTTACCATGTTCGGTAATTTATATATTGGTTAGGCTACTGGCTATGTCTAAAAAAGCCCAAGTTTTGACGAGTAATCTAAACTTAAATCCTTTTCTGTTTATTCATTTTTTTAACCAAGTACCAATTACCAACTCATTAAGTATACTTTGTTGACTAATGCTGGTTTGGACCACAAATGGCCCAAAGGTTGAACTTAAGCTTTCTTTTGACTTTGAAAAAGGTTGAAGACTAAATGTGTGGCCCAGTGTTAAGAAGACCCAGCCCAATTTCCAAGTCAGCTCTTATTTTTTTTGAAATTTAAAGTCGGTTCTTATCAGGGGGTATAAAGAGTGGGCTTCATATTCTGTTTGTTTGGAAACAAATTTTATGAATTTAGGTGCAAGAATCACCATAACAGAAATCAGATTGTTAATGACCAATTAATGTAGCATGTGAGATTTCATAAGTTTGAATCTGACCCAATTAACCAAAAATCTTAATAACTATTCTATTATATACATACAGGTTTAGCCCATTATCTATAAACATAATAGAAATTGACTTAAAAGAGAGCGTTTGGTTGGGGTACATTCAAGGTAATTGAGGGGATTTGAAATTAAAATTGCTTCAATTGTCTTGTTTAGTTCACAAAAAATATGTGGGCCCAGGAATTTTCATTTCATTTCTTAGTATTAATAGAGGTAAACGTGGGCCATTTATAATTCCATCTACATGGGAGGCATTTTCAATTCCTTGAAATTTTAAATAGCACCATTTCAGTATCTCGAACCAAACGGCCCTAGTTTCTATAAATGCATTGAAATTATCCAATTTAGAAAAGAGTTCTTGCAATTTTTAGATATATGAAGAACATAATTATATAGCATCACGGGCGTAACCGGGAATTTGTTTATTGTGCTAAAAAAACATCATAATATATAAGTATATAAAAACGTTGTGACAAATTTGTTCATTTATATACGAAGTAATATACGATGGACAATTATAGCACAATAATAATTCCTTAGCAATTCTTAAATGGACTAACAAAGTATATCATTTTTTAAGATGGGCCAAAAGTGAATAGAAGATACAATTTTAGCATATTGGGCTATATAATATGATACCTATGTACAATTATTAAGGCTTTGTGGGGCCATGGCCCATCTTTGCACCCATATAACCAGGCCACTTTATAGCATTTTGAAGTTTACTCTGTGTTCTTCAGATTCATATACAAGAGAAAGGAAAAGATCTGGAAAGAAACTGAAAAAAATCGTGCTCTCAAAATCTGAAAAGGGAAAGAATGGAAAAGATCAGAAAAAAAGATGAAGGAACTTGTAGTGCGTTTTTGGGTATAAATGTTCCGTCTAGTTTTGGGAAGAAGAGAAAGGAAGAAAAGTGATTATCTTCCTCTTCACTTCTCTTCTTATCTTTTATGATGTATATGACATAGCATAGCTCTTCTTGTACCTCTTATATTGAATTGGAGGAAACTTCCTTCATGTTCTTTTACATACGACAATGTATACAACAGAATGGCGAAACCTTGTTATTGCCTAAAGAATAATAAAAAACTTGTTGTAACCTATATCGAAAATAAGTTTCTATAATTGTTTTGCTAGCATTTAAAATCGACAAATTAAATTTTGCCATAAGTTTCTATAAATGTCTTGCTAACATTTAAAATCGACAAATTTAAATTTGCTAAGTGAAAACACGTTGAAGATGGTTGGATGATCAATTTACGCAAGAAATAGCATAAGAAGCCATGCATATCGGTAGCCGAAAGAATTCCCAATCAAAGACCATGCTGACCCTTTTTGGTCATTTACAGTTCCATCGATCTGAAACAAGTTGCTTGTCTTGAGCCCATTTGTACTCTGGCCATAACCGATCTGGTCATCATCAGCGTCTAGAGCATACACCCTCACGAAATACGTAGCATTGGGGGTATCTTTTGGAATGGTCCATATAAAGGAGTTGTCTGAGCGTTGGTAGGGTCCGTCTGTTATGACAAATGGGCATGTCTTGTCTAGGTCGAGGTTGTCATCTGTTTTTCGGTCATCTTGTCCCGTTTGGCTCACTGGTGCGTAGCATAGCTTGGCTTCCACGGTCGTGTAGTTTGTGTCAGGGGCTGTGGCTGTGAGGTTCGTGTTGTATGCCCATGTGATCGTTATTTGATCTACCCCTGCCGTCAACACTACAAAAAAGTTGTTACAGTTTACATTAGTTTGTTACTTTAGAGTAAATAACATAAGTCGTCTTTAAGGTCCCTAGTCGATAATTTTGCCTAACGACTTGAGCATTCAACAAGCTAATTAATACTATGAAACTAAAACATTAAGTTTGAGCTAGATCACTTTAATATTCAAGCCCACGCTCAAACATTGCTACAAGGAAAAAAACACTACTTTCAAACTTGACCTGAAATATTAATTTGTTTTTCAACCCCATCCAACATTTTCTACTACATGGGTCAGCTCGCGGTACGGTTGACTCCCCTAACTTGACATTTCTAGCAAATGTGATCGAAGTTAAGAAAAAAACATGACATTTGTTTCTACAAGTGTTCTAGGGCAGAAGTTAAATATAAAAATGAAGATGCCGAACCTTGGCCCGCTGTAGTTGAAGTCGAAACAACGAGGGATTGGTTAAGAGCGGAGAGGCTAACATTGTGAGCATAAGAAGCAGTTGCAAAGCAAGAAACAAGAAGAAGAAAAACAAAAGCAATATGGACCTCCATTGAAGTGTTGACTTTCTAAGATATTTGAGACTTGAGAGCACTTGCGTAGTTAATCACTCCGTATAACTTTGGGCCAAGATGCTATATAGTGGGAGTGGTTATGAGTTGTACAAGAGAAACGTTGTATCGCATGTTTCATATAGTATTTTATAGTCCAAATGAAGTTATAATATATATTTCTGTTTTGCTGAAAAGTTATATTAATGTAAAAAACATTATCATAAAAGTTTATTTATTTTTTATTTATTTTTAATTTATTTATTTTTATTTATTTATTTATTTTTGGTAACCATGATTTCCGACATTTTAGCCGAATAATTCACGGGATTTGAAGTTTGAACCCACCACCACATAGAATTAAACCATGTAAAGTCTTCCCTTTTCAGGAGGTTGGCGTGGCCACTTAAATTTTTAACTCTGCTTGATCCGTATAGTTCAATAATTTATCTGAAAATAATTTGAGGCTTTGAAGACCATATATGTTACAACCAAACCACATTAGTACCTATGGTTTCTTGTTAGAAAAGAAGGAATTGTAGATTTTACTTTTGATATTTATTTAAAAAAAATTTAATAACAACTCTTGTAGACATAAATTCACAATTTCACACCAAGTTTATAACACACTTGAATATGAAGAAAGAACTCAGAGAGTTTAATATGGAAAACGTAATTTTTCTTTCCCTTAAAGCTTTTACGAGCTTTAAATTGTTTATATATTTTTTTTGGTAGTGTTAGAAACATGATGATTGATTGATTGATTTTGATTAAAATAAAGTTGACCATCAGAGAGTAATATTCGTGGTAAGTGTTAGCAAGGCTCAAAGTCTTTGAACATGTCCACAGGGTGGCATTTCTCGCACATGTGAAAGTCGTAACCCTAGATTATTTTATTATTTATTCCGGCCAAATTAATAATGGTTATTTAAGAAAGCGGTTCATTCATGAGTTAGGGTTGCACCTCTAAAAATAAGAGTTGCGAACAAAATATATGATCAAATTTGATTAACATATCGTATGTTTAAGCCCTTTATTTGCATTTCCTAAATTTGCCATATCATACTTAGATAATGATTATTTATTTATTTATTTATTTTTATTAACAAACACTAGTAGGGAATAGTAAACAAACCATACGCATACTTTTTATTTGTTTGACAAAATCTGGCATATCACTTGGCGTTGACTTTTAGCTATATTATTAAGTTGTATTTATTCTTAACAGATCGCAATGCTAATTTTTATATAAAACTTATTGAATGATTTATTGATTTATACTTAAGTCTTTTTAAAACTTTTANGAGCTCTCCTATTGGTCTAATTGTTTTTTCATTGAGAAGGGTTTTGCAAAAACACTCCAAAATGATGTAATTCTTTTATTATATAAAAAAGATTTGTTCAAGTTCTACTGGCATTGCTAAAAATGTAGACTTGTATTAACACCGGTATTCGTAAAATTGTCATGTCTCCAACCAAGAGGACACGGTTCAAGTCTCACAAAACCGAAAGTAAGGTTATTATATTCGTGTGAAATAGCACATATTGTAATTATGCGAGTGATTTTGCCTTTCTAAAAAAGTATAGTAAATTAAATAGCTAAGAAGGCCTCCATTAGCATTAACTGACATTTTTTTTAACAGATTAACTTACGTTCGTTCATATAAAAACATCAACTTACGTTAACTTTCTATCAAAAACTACAACGTAGCAATTAGGAAGCATAGGCTAATTAAACCCTCTAAAACAATATCATATGTGCCGAAATAATATGCCTTCTTCCTTTTCCGCCCCAGTACAACTTTACATTCATTTTAAAGCTCATGTAACACAAAAATCATAAGGCCCTTTAAGGTCATTTTCTAATGGGCAGCCGTTCAGGTAACTTATAAAGAATGGCGATAGTACTTAATTACTTATGCTAGTTTCTGTGAACCAAAGATAATCTCGATATTACTTTTTCAGAAACTTGAAGGACTAAATGTGTTCGTTAGAAACTTAATAACCGCTATGTTACTTAAGTTAGTTATTTCTGTATTTTGGCAAATGATGTGTCGTTTGGCTTGAAACCATTCGAACAGTCATGACCATTGGGTCATACCCATTCGCATACTGTATATACTTGTAAACATGTATTGATACAAAGGTTAGACGAAATAAAGTTATCTAGTTTTATTGTTTGCCAATCTCATTTCGACTCAAACACACGCACACTTTGGGACCAACATTTGGCATCAAGAGCCTTGTTATACCCACGCCTCGTTACAACCATAAAACCCAGAAACTTTGAACGAGACAGAGGAAAACCAAAACCAAAATATCACGCTGAAACTTTGGTTTCAGAAAAGAATTACGCAACGTTCAAACGTAGGAGACGCTGCCTGGATAACTTAGGGACGCAAGAAAGTCGTATACAACTTATCTTGTGTCGAATTTGCAAACGGAAGGACACCAAACACAGTGGTGGCCTGTTTTTTGTGGACCTTGTACGCGATAACAAAACTCAAAGGAAGAAAACAATTGTTAGGATTCTTTGTTGGTGTCTTGCACACGACAACAAAGAAGAATGGAAAGAAACTTGTTGCTTTACAACGCAACAAAGAAGAGAACAAAGACGTCAAGAACAAACCTGGTGTATAAATAACGAGATACACAAGAAGAAAAAGGCGTTGCTTGTAGTTTAGATAGGGTATACCGAGAACAAAACAATCAAGGATTGTTTGGAAACGTTTAGCAATACGAATAACAACAACAAATAACAAAGGAACGAGCTGATCGCTCGTTATAGAAGAAATACCGACGGGTATTGAAGAATTGTTGAAGGACACGGTGTGGATTAAGAAAGAAAGGAGTAGGTATTATGGTACAACGTAGAAAAGGGAACAAGCAACAGCAGGAACGACAAACAAAACACTCTATTTGTTTAGTCGTGGAATTAATACCGTGGGGTTTTAGTGAAAAAAAGGGAAAGCAAACTGATTTGCTTTGGTAAAAAGAATACCGAGAGGTATTTGGTGAAGGACTTGGAACGAAACAACAACAAACACTAAGTTTGATTGTGGCCAAATAACACGTTGGGTGTTTTTTTTTGGAGAAGAAGCCGAGACAAAGGATCTAGGGCACACGCATTGGAAACCAAGTCGACATAAAAGGACAATGTGAAGTGTGGTAGAACAAGAAAGAACGTTGGTTGGTCTATTGAACAAATTCGACAACAATAAACAACCAAGTTACTTTGGAGAAAAGACGAGGAAAGAAAAGGACGTGGTTGGTATAACTCAAGTACCGACACACAAGTGGGAACACGGTTGTGTTTTGACACAACAACGAGGTCACAAATTCATTTTTGGATTTCTATCTACATTAGATAGTATAGATATTTATTTTTCTTACTATTAGGAAATCCCGAGAACTATATATTGATCCCGTACAATTAGGATTCCCGGATAACTATTTTCTGTTCCCGTAATAGTAGGATATACCATACTGGTTAGAATTCCCATACAAATTAGAAGGTGAAGATTGTAAACACATTTAAAATGGCCGGTGACGATACGAATACCACTAACACTGTAGTGAAACCCGTAACACCTATTGCACAATACCAATGCCCTAAGTTGAAAACCACAAATTACACGGTTTGGGCAATACAAATTAAGGTTATACTAGAAGCACATGGTTTATGGGAAACAATAGAACCTAAGGAGAACACACAAGTAGATGATAAGAAGGATAAGGGAACAATTGCCCTCCTATATCAAGCGTTGACCGAAGATGTGATTTTACAAGTAGCAAGTTGTAAGACAGCAAAAGAATTATGGGAAGCGTTAAAAAGGAGACACGTTGGAGAAGAAAAGGTGCAATAAGCACGATTACAATCACTAATGATTGGATTTCATAACCTTTAAATGAAGGAAGATGAAACGGTGGATGCATTTACGAACAAACTAAATGGTTACGCCACGAAGGCTAAAGAATTAGGAAAAACCATGGATGAATCACTTTTAGTACGAAAACTATTAGACTCCACACCAGATAGGTTCATTCAGATAGTAGCATCCATAGAACAGACAAATGATCTCGATGATATCACCTTAGATGAGATCACTGGAAAACTTAAGGCATTCGAGGAAAGGATAAAACTCCGAAAGGGAGGACAAGTAGAAAGCCAGGACAATTTATTATTCGCACAAGGCGAACACTCTAGAAATAAGAAACGATTTAACAAATATAGAGGTAGATCAAACTACTCACGAGGAAACTGGCAAAATAAAGGAAACAGAGATAACTCGAATGGAGAAAATTCAACTCACAATGATAACTCGAATGGACTTAGTATATGGAGATCTTTGTGGTCCCATAAGTCCAGCCACACATTCTGGAAAGAAACTCATCTTTTTATTAGTAGATGACTGTACACGTTTCATGTGGGCCTACTTTCTAACATCGAAAGATCAGGCTTTCAACACATTTAAGGAATTTAGACAGAAGATTGAAATGGAGTTAAGATTGAAGTTAACAATGCTAAGAACAGATAGAGGAGGTGAATTTACATCAAATGAATTCACTAAATACTGTACGGAGAATGGAATAGCAAGACAATTGACAGCACCATACTCACCGCAACAGAATGGAGTAGTTGAAAGAAAGAATAGGACGGTGTTATCAACTACTAGGAGTATGATGAAAGTGATGAAGTTACCCTTAACTTTTTGGGCGGAAGCAGTCAAACACGCCATTTATATACTGAATAGGGTACCTACAAGAGCACTGGAAGATAAACACCATATGAAGCACTCTACAACAGAAAACCGAATCTGTAAAACCTAAGAATATTCAGNAAGTCAAATAAGAATAAAGGTGAGTGGAATAAAAGGAAGGGGAAATGTTTCAATTGCGGGAAACATGGACATTTTAAGAGAGACCGTAGAAACCCACCAACAACTCAGGAACAATCAAACCTTATCTTAGAAGACCATGAACCATCACTACTGATGACTACACACCAAACTGAACACGAAGAAGTTTTGTTGAATGAATGACAAATACAACCCGAAAAGTATGCTACAACAGATGCTAGCATATGGTATTTAGATAATGGTGCAAGTAACCATATGACGGGAACTAAGAGTCATTTTAAGGATATAGACGAAAGCATCATTGGACGCGTTCGTTTTGGAGATGGATCGTACATTGAGATAAAGGGTAGAGGTTCTATATTACTAGGATGTAGAAACAAAGAACAAAAGATAGTTTCGGATGTTTACTACATTCCAAATCTCAAGAGCAACATACTAAGTCTAGGACAACTTACGGAGATAGGTTGTAAGATCATCATGGATGGAAACAAATTGACTTTGTATGATAAGAATAAGAAGTTGTTGATGAAGGTAGAAAGGTCTAAGAATCGACTTTACAGTATTAGACTACAGATAGAAGCACCTGTATGCCTCTTAGCAAATGTAGATAACCAAGCATGGTTATGGCACGCTAGATTAGGTCATCCGAACTTTGACGACATCAACAAGATGACAAGAAAGGGTCTAGTGGAAGGAATACCAAGAACAAATCATGCATGACAAATATGTGATGCATGTTTATTAGGAAAACACAGTAGAACACCATTTCCAAATCAAGCTAAATTCAGATCCAAGAATCCATTGGACTTAGTATATGGAGATCTTTGTGGTCCCATAAGTCCAGCCACACATTCTGGAAAGAAACTCATCTTCTTATTAGTAGATGATTGTACACGTTTCATGTGGGCCTACTTTCTAACATCGAAAGATCAGGATTTCAACACATTTAAGGAATTTAGACAGAAGATTGAAATGGAGTTAAGATTGAAGTTAACAATGCTAAGAACAGATAGAGGAGGTGAATTTACATCAAATGAATTCACTAAATACTGTAAGGAGAATGGAATAGCAAGATAATTGACAGCACCATACTCACCGCAACAGAATGGAGTAGTTGAAAGAAAGAATAGGACGGTGTTATCAACTACTAGGAGTATGATGAAAGTGATGAAGTTACCCTTAACTTTTTGGGCGGAAGCAGTCAAACACGCCATTTATATACTGAATAGGGTACCTACAAGAGCACTGGAAGATAAACACCATATGAAGCACTCTACAACAGAAAACCGAATCTGGAAAACCTAAGAATATTCGGATGCACAACTTATGCTAAGATAACGATACCTCACTTGAAGAAGTTGGACGACAGAAGCATACCGATGGTTTACTTAGGAGTAGAGGAAGGATTAAAAGCATGTAGGCTATATGATCCTATAGGAAAGAAGAAACATGTTAGTAGGGACGTAAAGTTTATGGAAACAAAACCGTAGGATTGGGATAAAAGTGGAGAGGATACAAGTACACAAGACACATTTTGGGCTAGTTTTGTGGTAGACGAAGTTGACAATGAAAATCCTACACAAGTCAACATAGAGCACAATGATAACACGTATCCAATACTGGATCCAATACCGGATCAAATACAAGATCCAGACTCACCAGTCACACCACCAACATATAATTACGACCCTAACTCTGAAGATGAAGAAGAAGCTACTTTTAGCTCATTAGGGAGCTCAGACCAGAGACTTGATGATACACCAGTACGAGGTTTAAAGCAGATAACGGACATCTATAAGGATGCACGTGTAGTAAAAGCACCAAGCTTATTTTTCACAGAAGAAGAACCCCGTAATTACAAGGAAGCATCAAAAGAGGAGAAGTGGATTGAGGCCATGGAGATTGAATTAGATTCAATCAACAAAAATAACACATGGACTCTTACCACATTGCCTGAAAATCAGAAGGCAATAGGACTCAAATGGGTTTATAAAACCAAGAGAGATGCACAAGGAAAGATCATTAAATATAAAGCAAGATTAGTAGCAAAAGGTTATGTACAAGAACAAGGAATAGACTTTGATGAGGTGTTTGCACCCGTTGCTAGAATAGAGACAGTTCGCTTAATATTAGCACTAGCAGCATATCATGGATGGCAAGTACACCACTTAGATGTAAAATCAGCATTTTTACATGGAGAATTGAAGGAAGAAGTCTATGTTACACAACCTGAAGGTTTCATTCAACAAGAAAACCTAGGAAAAGTCTACAAGCTAACTAAAGCTTTGTACGGCTTAAGACAAGCACCGAGAGCTTCGAATGTGAAGCTTGACCAAACCTTGAAGTCACTAGACTTTAAGAAATGTAATCTCGAACAAGCAGTTTACACGGAGCAAAGCAAGACTTCTACACTTATAGTTGGAGTATATGTAGATGATTTGATAATCACGGGCACTCCAAAGAAGGAAATAGACTTGTTCAAATCTCAGATGGAAGAAAAATTTGAAATGAGCGACTTAGGATTGCTAGCATATTACCTTAGGATAGAAGTTACACAGACAGGAGGAGAGATTACAATCAAGCAAAAAGGATATATTAACAAGATCCTAAAAGAAACAAGTATGACGGACATCAATGATACGAAGATACCATTGGATCCCGGCACTAAGTTGGTCAAGGCGGAAGATGGAAACCAAGTTGACGCAACTTATTACCGAAGCTTAATTGGAAGTCTCAGATACTTACTACATACAAGACCGGATCTTAGTTACTCAGTCGGACTACTCAGCAGATTTATGCAAGACCCAAAGGATCATCACCTGAAGGCAGTTAAACAAGTAATCCGATATATCAAAGGAACAAAGGAACATGGAATAATATACAAGAAAGAAGGCGGCTGCAAGATTACAGGTTACAGTGACAGTAGTTATGGAATCAACACCGATCAAGGAAAAGGAACTACTGGAATAGTATTTTACTTTGGAGAGTCACCTATTACTTGGTGTACTCAGAAGCAACCAACAGTGGCGCTCTCATCATGTGAATCAGAATTCATGGCGGCTACTGCAGCAGCATGTCAAGCCTTATGGTTAAAATGTTTACTTAGTGAATTAACTGGATAGTCGGACTACTCAGCAGATTTATGCAAGACCCAAAGGATCATCACCTGAAGGCAGTTAAACAAGTAATCCGATATATCAAAGGAACAAAGGAACATGGAATAATATACAAGAAAGAAGGCGGCTGCAAGATTACAGGTTACAGTGACAGTAGTTATGGAATCAACACCGATCAAGGAAAAGGAACTACTGGAATAGTATTTTACTTTGGAGAGTCACCTATTACTTGGTGTACTCAGAAGCAACCAACAGTGGCGCTCTCATCATGTGAATCAGAATTCATGGCGGCTACTGCAGCAACATGTCAAGCCTTATGGTTAAAATGTTTACTTAGTGAATTAACTGGATTGGAAGAAAAGAGAATAACGCTTAGAGTTGACAACATATCAGCAATAGCACTCGTAAAAACTCAGTTTTTCATGGAAGGAGTAAGCACATAGACATTCGCTATCATTTCATTCGTGAATGCGTAGAGAATGGTCATATTAATGTGGAACACGTTAGCAGAGAACTACAAAGAGCAGATATCTTAACAAAAGCTTTACCAAGACTCAAGTTCGTGACTATGCGACAAATGCTCGGAGTTCAAGACTTAGGACAAAGCAATGATCAAGATTAAGGAGGAGAATGTGAACCAAAGATAATCTCGATATTACTTTTCCAGAAACTTGAAGGACTAAATGTGTTCGTGAGAATCTTAATAACCGCTATGTTAGTTAAGTTAGTTATTTTTGTATTTTGGCAAAAGGTGTGTCGTTTGGCTTGAAACCATTCGAACAGTCATGACCATTGGGTCATACCCATTCGCATACTATATATACTTGTAAACATGTATTGATACAAAGGTTAGACGAAATAAAGTTATCTAGTTTTATTGTTTGCAAATCTCATTTCGACTCAAACACACGCACACTTTGGGACCAACAGTTTCATGAAAATGTTTAAAACCTATTAAAAGCTTGAAGTTTTGTGATGAGACGAAAAGTGTTACGCTTTTAGGGGGTCATTTAAGCCCTAATTCATATAAATGTGATCAAATATTGCCCTAAATCGTTCCTTTTGTCATTTTAGGTACTTTTGAGAGGAATCCTGGAAAACATGCATATTCGGACGTTTTTGGAGCATAAAAGTGAAGAAAACGACAAAGTCTCAAAAGATGGTGATTTACAACCTGACGGCGTCAGAAGTCACAAGGTGACGCCGTCAGAAAGCCTTGACAAAAGAGTGGAAATCAATTTTCAAATGACGGGCCAGAGGATTTAACACCTGACGCCGTCAGGTGTTGGGAAAAGTAGGCCGTCAGGAGTTAAGTTAAAGAGTGACGGCCCAGAAGAGTTTATAAGGTGACGGCGTCAGAAGTGGATCTAGGCCATCCGAGAAACCTATTGGCGGCGAGCTGACGGCGTCAGCCCTTATAACCTGACGCCGTCAGAGTGTAAAATCTATATATAGTTTTCTAATTTTCATTCATTAGTGTGGAACTTTGTGGAGAACTTTTAGGGCAAACCCTAAAGTCGAATTTCCTGTACTTTTTAGGGTTTCCAACCCTTGGAACCCTCATGCTTAATTAAAGATAAGTCTTCACTTTAATTCAATCAATATGTCTATGTGTTGGTTGATTATCTCTTTTGCTTGTCTTTTAATTAACATGTGTAGCTAAATTCTTTTGTGTTTGCTTAGATCTAATGAAACCTAACTATTAATTATTGGTTAATTGGTGTGTGTTGTTGTTTGTTGGGATGATTGTTCCATCAATGTTAGGCTCAAGAAAACTGGCCAACCTCCTTTATGGTAACGTGCTTGAACGTCTTGGGAAACATGTAGCCAAGGCATACTAGGCTATTAAGGTAGTATTTAACGCATGAGCCACTGTTTACAACCCCTATGGTTGTGCCGTGCATGGCATAGGGCGAGATAAGAGCTCATAGAATTGGAGAGATATGTACTCCACTCCATGAGTTATTAGGAATACACCCTTCATCCACATAAGTAACATACAATTAACCGGTAAAAGATAGTTAGGGAGTAATGAAATCTAAGTAACACAACTTTCTCCATATTGTTTTCACAACCACAATAGTTTAGATATTTATTTTATTTTAATTTGCATAAGTAGTAAACTTGGGTTAGTTGACTAGCAACTAATTCCGCCCTTCTTCCAAAACCGAGATTTTACTTGCTTTCCATAAAAAAGAAAAATACAAAAAGAATCTTCCTTCCACCCTTAGACCTATTAGAGTAGTTTTTCTATCATAACGAACACTATTCCCTGTGAGAGAACGATCAATCCCCCGTACTTACCACTATCCTATACTACATCGGTCAGGTACACTGCCTGGTGGGGTTGTAAGCCTCTTGAGATCCCTTGAGAGGTAAAACCTGTTGTAAGGTCACAAAACCATGCATCATTTTGTTTGAACAATAATGATCTTGTTATATTCATGTGGCATGAATAGGTCCATGTTTTTAATCCTTTTTATAATTCAATGCAAGGCTTATCATGAAGTATTTTATATATTTGTAAAAGCTTAATCCATAGAGAAAATAGATTAATAACTTAAAAAAGTTTATAAAGTGATCTGTGAAAATGTTGGGTATGCAAGTTGATGAGTTTGCAGGTTAAGAAGACTATTAGCATTTAGCACCCTAAAAGTTGCTGAAATGTGGAATATCAAATGGCAGTTCAAGAATTGATGGAGTAGGATTAATGTTAGCTAGGTATGCTGGAAGTACTATGTGGAATTTGATAATTGCTGTTACTAATAAGGATATGTTGGAAGTGGTGAAAACAGATGGCTTTGTAACTTGATGTTGAATCCCAACTTCATAAGTTCATGACTGATCCTGGCTGGTGTATCTTGAAATATGGATAACTTGACTAGGGTGTTTGGTATGTTCTTGTGAATATTGGCCAGTAGACATCATAAAGTGAGTTTCCTCTGTTTGGGATAGTTCTGATTGGTACAAACATAAATCTAAGACTTGTTTTCTTTTCTAAGGCCATCTCCAATGGATTAAATCTTTTATGGTCTAATACATCACCACATAAGCATTCAACTGTCAAATACAAAACCTTCACAACCCATTAACCTTTTACAAGTTTAACACATGGCTTCGTCAGTAGATATTGGTGAGAGAGAAGGGCCCACTAATAAGTATTAATACGGTGTGTTCAGTAAAGAACTCTTATTTAACCTTTGAATCTCACAATGGTATTGCATGATGAGTTGGAATCTAATAAAGCTATTATAAAAGGTTAATGGGTTGTGAAGGTTTTGTATTTGACAGTTGAATGCTTATGTGGTGATGTATTGGACCATAAAAGATTTAATCCATTAATAAGTCTTAAATAGTTCCTGTTAGGAGCTTTGCATGCTTGATGTGGGCCATGGAAATGCATGCCATAAACTGCTTAGCTCATGATAAGTCAATTTTGATTGAGTCCAAAAGGGGTTGAGTAAAAGACAGATGGATAAGACATTCTTAGCTTGGTGAGTCATGAAAGATGAGACTACCTCGCTTGAATTTGATTATAACTTCTATTTCAAGGAAATGTAGCCTTTGTATGACTGGTTTCCTGTTTGAAGTGGACTCAATACAGTTGAAGCAATAAGTTCCAATCTGCTACTAAGTTCATGATAGTGGATGTATTAAGTAATTTCTATGCACATTTGGTCTAGAGGAAAAGAGTTGATATGGTGGAATACATTCACTGGTTATGATATGTTTGGTTTTCACCTATATGTGATCCTAAATATGGATAACGCCTGTTTGGATATGGGTTCTACACTGCTATCATGGAATGCTTAATAGTATGTGTAGAATCTATGTTTTGAATGGGAAATGTAGTCTATATTATGGGATATCCATAGAGTGGATTGTTTCTTCATTGGTGAGAACTCAAAGCTATGGTGAGGCCAGTTTCACTGGAAATGTAGCCATACCTCGTAAGTTTGCACTGAGTGATCCTAGTCCTTTGATGATGCCTTCTTTTATCAGCTTCCTGTGTCTATATATGTGAGGGGGTCTACTACATATGGTAATGCAGGCTAGTTTGGTATAAAGAGGTAAATGTAGTCGGAAGACTTGGGATATCCTCAATAGCAATTGGTGAGTTGGTGAAATGAATGAGCTGTCTATGTCAGAGAGCTAGATAAATTGTTATTTGCAAGTATGTGTAACTGTGTAAGAATGTATTTGTTTCTTGTAGCTTAGTTTGTGTTTGGTATATGTCCAAATACACTAACTATTGCGGTATGTACTTGTATATATTTTGTTGGGAGTAATATATTTCACCTTTTTCAATAAATAAATAAATAAATAAATAAATAAATAAATAAATAAAAAGTTGATGATAAATTTACAAACCTATATAAAGTGATTTACATTTTATCTGACAACTTTTACTCATTGTTAAAAGCAAACTACTATAAAATTTACTAAAGTGAATACATTGTTGAGGCATTTAAATCTTGTAGCCCACCCATATATAGTTCAATGACATTTCTAGCTTTTTATGAAGTTCTGCTACAATTTTTTGGATATGTTTGCCGCGAAGCGGTGTGGAGCTTTTTAGGGCGGTGAGCAATGAGCATTTTGAATATTAGTGGTTTTTTGGCAAAAGAACGGTGAGCTTTGCTAATTTTTATGAAGAATAATTTTCTAATGCTTCTTTAAGAAGTGGTGAGCTGTGGCTACTGCTCACAGCTCACCGCTACTGCTCACAGCTTACAAATACTACTCACTGCCACTTTTAACAAACACACCCTTAGAGCTGGGGGTGTCGTGGCATTTTGGGTGGTGCCAAACCCACTAGCCCAAAATGTCGAATGGCGCACGACTACGAGACTCGCGCCAATGGAGCTCGCGTCGTATTTGCCTGCCCACGCCGTTCAATTTTTTTTTCTTTTCTTGTCAAATTCGAACGTTTTATTTGAATTGGAGAAGAAAGGGAGAGTTTGGTAACGGTAATATTACCGTTTGGAAGAGTAACTTTTATTTAAATTTCGTATTACCTAGCAAAACAGAGTAACTTTTATTGAAATAAAAACGACACAGAAGTGAAAATACATTAAAACATTAAAATGAAACTACAATGAAAAGTCTAAGTTATAACCCTCCTCACTCGAAGACTCTGCATCCCTAAACTCTCCATTATAATACGCTGCTTCCGTAATATCAAACCAGTTCTTCCTAAGATGTTCTGCATCCCTGGCTTCCTACTCCATACGAGCAGCTTTCTCTCGTAGTTCTCTTTCTTCTGTTTCTCTCCTGACTTCCTCATCGTGCTCAAGAAGTCGGAGTTCATCCTCAGTGAGTCCAAACGGATTGGGTTGGTGTTCCACAACCG
The DNA here is from genome assembly GCA_014162995.1 of Artemisia annua. Taxonomy (NCBI): domain Eukaryota; kingdom Viridiplantae; phylum Streptophyta; class Magnoliopsida; order Asterales; family Asteraceae; genus Artemisia; species Artemisia annua. The sequence continues at coordinate 32,064 of LBNU01036650.1, read as the reverse complement.
GTGGATTAGGTTGGTGTTCCACAACCGATGGATTGGGTTGGTGTTCCACAACTGGTGGAGTGTTAACCAGTTCATTTTCCATTGGGAACACCGGAAAGATATCTTCCAGTGGAGTGTTAACCGGTTCATTTGGAATCATGTTGGAGCTGGGGAATTGCTGGTAGAAGTCGTGTTCACTTGGGAATTGTTGTGAGAATTCGTGGTGACTGGAGAACTATTGTGAGAAGGCGCGGTGACTGGGGAATTGTTGGGAGAAATCTTTGCGAGACATTTTTGAGAAAGTATTTGTGAATGAATTGTGTATGAGACTATGAATGGGTATTTATAGACAAATTTTGAAATTTGAATTTGAATTTTAATTATTTGAATTTGAATATGAATTATTTGAATTTGAATTCGAAATCATACTTTGAATCTGAATTATTTGAATAGAATTATTTTATCTAAATGAAAAAAAATAATAATAAAAAATAAAAAATAAAATTTGGAGAACGGCACCACATTTTCTGGTGCCAACGGTAGGGGTGAGCAAACAAAACCGAAAAAACCGAAACCGAATCGAAAACCGAAAAAATCGAACCGAAAAAACCGACCGAAACTAAAAACCGATGATTTGGTTTTTAATTTTTCAAAAACCGAAATATACGGTTCGGTTTCGGTTTTCATCCAAAAAGCGAACCGTAAAAACCGAACCGAACCGTTTTTATTATATAATAATATATAATTAATATAATATGAATAAATAACTAAATAAATCAAATTATAAATTCATATTCATTTTGTGAGTAGATTTATAATATATTTATTTTAACGTTTATTTTTATATGCGTATTTGTCGTGTCGTGTGTTTACTTGAGAATATATCAATAAATATATAACGATGATCATACTATATGTATGTTCACTTGCATGTGTGTGTCTCATTTATATGTGTGTAATTATAGAATTATGCAATAAACATTATTATGCTTACATTGACAAAAAAGAGAAAAAAGAAAAACAAGAATAACCAATTTTCTATGTAATACAGGTTTGTTGGTATAAATTTGCCATGCCAAAATATAAACGGTTTGAAACCGAAAAAACCGAAAAACCGAACCGAAACCGATGAAAAACCGAACCGCCAAAAACCGAACAGTTTCGGTTTTTGGTTGTATGAAAACCGAACATTTCGGTTCGGTTTCGGTTTTAGCCAAAAACCGACCCAAACCAAACTGTGCACACCCCTAGCCAACGGTAACGGCACAAAATGTGGTGCCAAAAGTTTTCTGGTGCCGTTCTGTGTTTTGCTGACGTGGCAGTGATTTTGGAGAACGGCACGAGCCATTTGGCTTCACGATACCTAATGCTCTTAGTCATTTTGCTGTAGTGATTTTGAAAGAAACAAGAATTGTTTCTTTCAAATATGGGATGAAAGTATTTTAGGAAAAAATTCTCGCATTTTTTCTTTTAATTCATTTTTTTTTTTCAGAAAAAAAAAAAATCTAGAACACATAAACGTACATTCGTTTTTGTTTCCTTACCGTTCAAACTTCAAACTGTAACTCAAGAAGCAAGTCTTATTGTCAATGTGTCACGTTAGTTTTTTTTTACTCTTTCGTGTCCAGAATGGTTTGAAACATCTTCATTTCTCCCTCTTCTTTTTCTTGTTTGCCACTAGAGGAATTCTCGCAGCAAGGCAAACCAGATTCACAGCAAAGGGTCGGGGTGGGGGGAAAGTGTCTCTTAACATTCGAATTATTGATATCAATTAGTAAAGTGTCTCTCTAACACATAAAAGTTACATTCATTTCATTTAAAACTGAATAAATACATCAATAAACACTCACGGTATATACCGAAACAAGATTCGATAAATGTATTATTAACATGATAATTCAAATCAAGATGGTCAGATGATCATTTTACACGAGAAGTAGCACAAGAAGCCATGCATAGCGATAACCGAAAGAATTTCCACCCAAAGACCATGCCGACCCTGGTTGTGGTTGTGGTGGTGGTGGTGGTTGTGGTTGTGGTTGCGGTGGTGGTGGTGGTTGTGGTTGTGGTGGTGGTGGTGGTTGTGATTGTGGTGGTGGTGGTTGTGGTTGAGGTTGTGGCTGTGGTGGTGCAACGACTCCATCGATTTGAAACAAGTTGGTGGTCTTATTTTCATTTGTGCTTTGGCCATAAGCGGTCTCATGCTTATTAGCTTTGTCAATGTACACTCTCACGAAATATGTAGCCGCGGTGGTATTGCCAGGAATCAACCATGTATAAGAGTTGTTTTCCCTTTGGTACGGTACTCGCATGATCACAACCGGGCATGTCATGTCAAAATCTAGGCTGTCATTTGTTTTTCGGTCATTCCGGCCCATTTGGCTCACAGGTGCGTAGCATAGTTTGCCTTTCGAGGTGTTGTAGTTTGTGTCTGGTGCCGTAGACTCGAGGCTTACATTGTATGACCACATGATTGTTATGCTATCTACCCCTGCCCTTAACACTGCATAAAAAAGAAAATGAATTGTTTCCCGTTATAATTCGTTTGCATTTCATTTGTACATATATATAGGTGCTTAATGTGTTTAACGAACTCGGGCATCTATCATGCTCGAATTTTACTCTAGTTCATCATATAGTCAAACTATATTAGAGAAACCTTTTATGAATTATGATTGCTTTTCCATATTGAGTTTTGTGGTCGATGTTTAATGTTTGAAATAAGCTATCTTGATTATTCTAATCTTTTATATAATAAAAAAGAATTACATCATTTCGGAGTATTTTTACAAAACCCTTCTCATTGAAAAAAAATTAGACCAATAGGAGAGCTCGATTTTGCCACGTAGGCGAAATCGAGCAATATAATTGGTCAATAGAAAGTCAAAATTAAATTGATTTTGGTCAAACTTAATAAATTTAGTGGAGAAATTTGGTTAAGAAAAAAAATGCATAAAAATATACGTGTCAAATTTATGAAAACAAAAACTTAAAAAAGAGAAAGTAATTAATAAAACTTTGGTTGTTGAATTTTAAATAAAATATATGGAGCTAAGTGTAAAATTACAAGTTTCCATGTTTTTAATAACTTTAGAAAAAACACAAATAACTCCTTACACTTTATACCCCTTATACTTTATAATATGAACTTTGTTTAAAATTACATTAGTATTAATATTAGTTTCAGACTTTCATATATTTAAATTACAAAATTTTGTAAATATGCGAATTAGTTTTAATATTGTTAATTGTAGACTTTCATCCGTTAGAATATTTTTTAAATAACGACTCATGTTATTCTATTTAAAAGCTTAATTTATGCGTACACGAGTTTGAATATTAAATACGGCTAAATTATTAGTAACGGGAATATAAATATCAAATGGTAAGCACGAGTTACTGTGATATGAAAATAAATATACGCGATTCTACTTATAACAACGACTCATGAAATTGTTATTTAAAATTTGTATATGAAAATCCATAAAAACATTTTAAAAACTTTACGGAACATATTTAACTTCATTAACGCTTATTATGTGCTACTAAACTCGCACATTTTGTACAAAATTATATCAATAGTTAAAGTTAAACAATAACATCAACATCAACCTCAGCATGTCTGTCAGTTAAAAACGTTATACAAAGCTAATTATTAAGAAAAAACAAACAAACACATGGGTTAGATAGTCATTGTTTAATGTAGAAGGTGTTTTCCTTAAATTTAAAAAAAAAATGCACGCATCACAATCCTTATTTGATAACAATCACCTCCTAAATCAAAAAAAGAAATACTACGTAGATGATAGCCTAACTTTATTCATTGACGTGATGTTTCATTAAAAGAAAGAAAGAAAGAAAGAAAGAAAAAAAAAAAAAAAAAAAACGTAATAGTTGGCCGTTGTAAAGGAATTAAAGTATGTACATGAGAATTATTAAGCAAGAATATATGGTTTTTAATCAGGTTATTACGTTACTATACTACGATAATATTATTGAGTTGGTAGTCACGGATGTGAGATACAACCATTCTTCTATACTTATGATTTATGTGTTAACCTCTTTGTGATTCATTTCTTAATCGATAATAATACATAATCAAAACGAAATTTTAAAAACCCTGTGCGTGCACAGGTATTATAACTAGTTTGATTCTTAGCAATTTATTACACTTGCAAATTAAGAATAAGAAAGCAGATTGGCTAAGCAACGATATACACTTAAAAACTGTCACGTGTGTTGTATAAGAACACAATAAGCATACAACAGTTGTGGCTTCAAAACCCAATGTTACATTCCTTTGTATAAGTTGCTAGTTTTTTTCTAGCGTGTTTTATTTCACTTTGCCGTTCAAAAAAAAATAATAATAAAAAATAAAAAAAATAAATAAATGCATACAACAGTTTGAATAAACAATTCAAACAACCCTAAGTTTGAGCCCAAACATTGATAAAATACTGAAAGTTAAGCTCAAGAAATATTCTGAAAAAGAATATATACTATTCTTGTGCTTGAAAAGAAATTTAGTTTCTCACGGCCGAGCTTACATTTCCTACTACTTGGATGGGTCAGCTCGGCTAGTTTAATTACTCTTCTAATTTTAAGTGCATACAAAGCAATATGATTAACGAGTTTTCCATGCAATAACACGATACTTGTTTCTACAAGTACCGGCGTGTTGTAATGCTTAAGTTCAATTTCAGTAGAGAGATGACAAACCTTGGTTCGGTGTAGGCGAAGCAGTAACAATGATAGATTTGTTAAGAGCGGAGAGGTGGACATTATGAGCATAAGAAGCGGATGCAAAGCAAGATATAACAACAAGAAGAAGAAGAAAAGCAGGATGAGCCTCCATTAAAGGGTTGAATATTTAAGCTTACACTTTATTTAAGAGCAACAAACTTTCTGTTTGCTAATTGTGATTTGAGAAGTTGGGCCAAGAGGCTATTTATAGTTAGTTATGTGAAACTGCCTTATTGTACATTCTTCTTCGTAATTTAAAATACAGGATACATTTTTTAGTAAATCACAATTTGTTCTCTAACAAAATTCAACTCTTAGATAATTGACAACTTCAAATTTTATAAAGAGTCACTTTTAACAATTTAGTCGTTGAATTGAATGTATAAGTAATTAAGTAGTTTATGTCAAATTTATGATATTAAGTTGTAAATACTAAATAAGACAATATTATTAAGATAATATATAAATTTTAAGATATCTATTAGATGAATCAAATGAGTCTTTAATTTTAAGGGTGTGGTTGGTATCCTACTTGTAAAATTTAATTTGAAAAGATATTAAATAGGTTGTTATCTAAACCAAATATTTACGGTTGACACCCTTAAAAAAAAAAGTGTTTAGGCTACTCTATTGGGACAAAAAAAATAGAATAAAATAAAAAATAAAAAAAATGCCTATCTCTCACCTAGATCTTTTATATAATATAACAAAACCCCTAGTGGGGACTTTTTAAATCAAATCATACCTTATTTGGTAATAATTGAATTATTATTATAGTTTTTAAAAAGATTTTAAAAGAAAAAAAGCCTAAATATTACTTGATTTAGAAAGAAAAAAAACTGAATTTGTTTGGTAATATTGAGAATTCGTTTGTTTAGTAAAATTGGGTAGAAAAATATATGTGTCAAGAGTATAAAAAATTAAAACTTAAAGCAGGCGGAGTACTTTATAAAACATTAAGGGGTGAAAATTAAAATTTCCAAGAACAAAACCGTCAAACAATCTCGAGCCGCACTTTCAACAGAAAGTTTCTTTCAACCCAGCCGATTAAAACCCTAGATCAATCTTCATAATCTAGAACAGAAACTTCTTCAATGGCATGATTGAATATCTATTTTTTTTATTTGTTCTAAAATTGATTTAGGGTTTTAGTTATATTCNTTTCACAGGTATATACATGTTTGGTTTCGTCTTTGATTTTATGATTTTTAGGGGTTTAATTGGTGATTTAGTTAGTTTTTGTAATCTCTCATGGCACTAATTGTTGGTTTATGTATTAAGTTTTGTACCCGTGTTTTGGTTTATGAGTTCAGTTTTGTTTTTAAGCCTTAATACACTCTTATTAGTTTCAGGAACAAGTGTTAAGTGGTAACTTACGTTAATATGTTGTTGTCCTAGAAACGACAATTCTTTGATTGTATTGCAGTTTAGTAATAATATGTAATTATAATATGTCAACTTAGTGGGCGAGTATTTAGTGCGTATGATGATAATTGAGCTAATGGATCATTGTTGTTCATATTTGAAGCTTAGTGGGATAATATTTAGCATTGGGTTTCATCTGATAAGAGGGGTTGTAATCGTTTTGATCTACTGGTACATTATAGAAGTGTTGGTTGCAACAAGTGCCCCCGTGGTTAATACAACATATGTGGTTCTACAGTGTACTTTATGATGATATATGAGAGTAGATTTTGGCATAACTAACCTTCATGCAACTTAGTTCTGAATGAAATAAAAGATCATTATCGCTATATTTTCACTCTCTTTGCTTCATGAATTCCGAAACAATATTTACTGTACATTCTGATGTTACTCATCAATATATAGATTAGTATTGAGTGTTTAAAGGTTACATCTTTTTAAGTTTTGGTTTTGATTTGGTTATGGAAATTGAATTTAATCAAGTTTTTAGTGTTTGGCAAAAACTGCTCATTTGACCCATACCCGTTTTAACCACCATTAAATTTTTGACCAGACCCATCTTTACTGTTGGTATCTACTCATGATTTGAAGTTCTTGGGTTTTTATGAACGTGGTAGGGATCGCTCAAATTGTATTTTGGATGTTTTGAATAACAATTGTGAGGTATTTCCATCACTTTACAAGTTTGAATTATGTAGCAGCCTCTTTTGAGTATTCATGTGTCACTTTGCTCTGTAAAGGTATCAACCTCAATTAAGTTGACCATACACACTCTTTACTGAAAATGTTTAAATTAGGCTGAAAATATCTTTTATGTATATGTGGTCATAAGGAAGTGTTTGGCTAAGATTTTCTGCTAAACGGTTTATAAAGAGCAAGTGTCTCGGTCTTATAGCGAGTAAAATTATTATCAATTTTACATTCTTTGAACAAAATTACAGTCTTGAACGATATGTCCAATATCAAGCATAATGTGTAAGCAAGCTATGTGTCAAGAGTGGGACATCGTAGAAGTTAAACCACAAGTTAATATTTGCATTTCTTGCCTACTTTTAGTTTGAACAATATATACTTGCCAACCTCAGCTCTTGATTACATTCTGTTAATGGAACTAGAGTAATATATAATTTTTGGTAAAACTAATAGACGTGAGAAGTTTGACGTATGTAGGAAAAATGTCCTTTTACGGCTATTAGCCACTATTAGTTTTTAGGCATATATTTCTAAACAAATAAAAAAAAGTCATTAGAAAACATACTTCGTATAACAACTACGCAAGAAAAGTCTACTTTACCTTCCAACTTCTGTTAGCCCATTATTTGCAAACTACTGATAAATTTACATAACCATTCTAAAGTCTAAACTACATCTTTTGACTTTTAGTTACACAACTGGTGTTGGAAGTAATTTGTTGCTTGATGCAATCTCTATGTAATGTGTTGCAATGCAATATTACAATATGTGTTATGGGTCAACCCATTCCAACCCATTTAATACACTTTCGTTTGAGTGACCCATTTGCTTATGGTGGGCTTGAACCTTCCCACTTTTAGCTTAATCTTTACAATACGCTATCGTGTGATTGATACTTTGGGTGAGAAATTAGCTGAAAATATGGTATATAAAGAGAATCTCATATCATTAGTAATTATCAATAAACAATATACATCAACGTAAGGTATATAAAAAGAATACTAAAAAAAAATCTCTTACTAACTCTAACTTGGAAATACTATGGTGGAATGCAGGTGTGGGATAAGTAACAGAACCAGGGGTGAGATCTCATAAGCTGCTGGTGCACAACCTCAACACAGGTCTATATATGCTTTAACCCATTTAACTTTAAACATAAAATTGACTCATTTCATCTAGCAAACCTGTCTCTACTGAATACACTTTTATGCATCTGGTCTGACCTGTTCCATTTTTAGCTTACTCATGTGTAACTGACTCATTGCATTTCTTCAAACATGCATATTCACCTAGATGTTGTCAAAATAGGGTATCGAGGGTCCAATAGTGTCGAAAACCAACCTTTGTGCACATGGCTGCTATTTGTTTAGCCATTTTTAACAAGTAATCCCGATTCCCGAACACTCGGCATATCGTGCAAGAGATCATGCACAGATTAAAATCATAGCCATTGATTCAAGAGGAATAAAAAAACTCTCTAAATATAAGGATTCTGTGTCAATAAATACCCTAAAATTATATTATTAGTCATTGATTTAAGAAACTAAGTTCAACTCTTTTGTCTTTGAATTTTGCTCCCTCCAATTGTTGGATCAATTTAATTATAGAGTTGACANAATAGTTGGCCGTTGTAAAGGAATTAAAGTATGTACATGAGAATTATTAAGCAAGAATATATGGTTTTTAATCAGGTTAGTACGTTACTATACTACGATAATGTTATTGAGTTGGTAGTCACGAATGTGAGATACAACCATTCTTCTATACTTATGATTTATGTGTTAACCTCTTTGTGATTCATTTCTTAATCGATAATAATACATAATCAAAACGAAATTTTAAAAACCCTGTGCGTGCACAGGTATTATAACTAGTTTGATTCTTAGCAATTTATTACACTTGCAAATCTTTTATATAATAAAAGAATTACATCATTTCGGAGTTTTTTTGACAAAACAATCTTAGTGGAAAAAAATTGGACCAATAGGAATGCTCGATTTTGACACATAGGCGAAATCGAGCAATATGATTGGCCAATAAAAAGTCAAAATTGAATTGATTTTGGTCAAACTTTAACAAATTTGGTGGAGAATTTGATTGAGAAAAAAAACACATAAAAATATAGGTGTCAAATTTATAAAAATAAAAACTTAAAAAAAGATGAGGTAATTAATAAAACATTTGTGGTTTAATTGTAAATATATTATATGGAGTTAAGTGTAAAATTATAAATCTCCATATTTTTTTATAACTTTAAATAATAAACAAATAACCCCTTACACTTTACACCCCTACACTTTATAATATGAACTTTGTTTACAATTACATGAGTATTAGCATTGGTTTGAGACTTTCATTAATTAAATTTACAAAATTTATAAATGTACAAATTAGGTTTAATATACGTTAAATACTTTTAAAATAAATATTAGTTTCAAACTTTCATATATTAAAATATCTTTTTACTATGTACGTTAAATATAAATAAGAACTCATTTTATCCTATTTAAAAGTTTAATCTATACGTACACGGGTTTGAATATTAAATACAGTTAAATTATTATTAACGGTAATATAAATATCAAATGGTAAGTACGAGTTGATGTGATATGAAAATAAATATACGCGATTGTACTTATAACGACTCATGTAATTATTATTTAAAGTTTATATACGGATACCCGAAAAAACATTTTTAAAAAACTTCATCAACGCTCATTATGTGCTACTAAACTCGCACATTTTATACAACATGATATCAATAGTTGAAGTTAAACAACAACATCAACCTCAACATTAACATCTATGTCAGCTAAATAAAGTTAAATCTTTCATCCAATAAAATTTTTACAAAATATTAATTAATATTAATACATAATGAAAAACTCATGCATACTTATTAGTTGTACTTATATCATAATTTTCACGGGTAAATTCTTATATATCAATATAGTAAACAAAAATTTTAAAATAAATTTGATTTATGTGTAAACTCATGTGATCAAAGAACCTTTGGCCCAATAACATTATAAGGAGACACGCTCAAGAATCCAATACAAGGTCGATGCCACGGTCATATTTACAATTTCTGCTAACCATTTTTCTTACTTTCGCACATGTTGATGCTCTAAGTTTTTAAAATATACATAAGATTTTCTGTTTTTAAACGATAATACTATATAATTAAATTTTTCTGGAAAAACCCCGTGCGTGCACGGGTATTATAACTAGTTAAGAATAAGAAAGCAGATTGGCTAAGCAACGATATACACTTAAAAACTGTCACGTGTGTTGTATAAGAACACAATAAGCATACAACAGTTGTGGCTTCAAAACCCAATGTTACATTCCTTTGTATAAGTTGCTAGTTTTTTTCTAGCGTGTTTTATTTCACTTTGCCGTTCCAAAAAAAAAAAATGCATACAACAGTTTGAATAAACAATTCAAACAACCCTAAGTTTGAGCCCAAACATTGATAAAATACTGAAAGTTAAGCTCAAGAAATATTCTGAAAAAGAATATATACTATTCTTGTGCTTGAAAAGAAATTTAGTTTCTCACGGCCGAGCTTACATTTCCTACTACTTGGATGGGTCAGCTCGGCTAGTTTAATTACTCTTCTAATTTTAAGTGCATACAAAGCAATATGATTAACGAGTTTTCCATGCAATAACACGATACTTGTTTCTACAAGTACCGGCGTGTTGTAATGCTTAAGTTCAATTTCAGTAGAGAGATGACAAACCTTGGTTCGGTGTAGGCGAAGCAGTAACAATGATAGATTTGTTAAGAGCGGAGAGGTGGACATTATGAGCATAAGAAGCGGATGCAAAGCAAGATATAACAACAACAAGAAGAAGAAAAGCAGGATGAGCCTCCATTAAAGGGTTGAATATTTAAGCTTACACTTTATTTAAGAGCAACAAACTTTCTGTTTGCTAATTGTGATTTGAGAAGTTGGGCCAAGAGGCTATTTATAGTTAGTTATGTGAAACTGCCTTATTGTACATTCTTCTTCGTAATTTAAAATACAGGATACATTTTTTAGTAAATCACAATTTGTTCTCTTAACAAAATTCAACTCTTAGATAATTGACAACTTCAAATTTTATAAAGAGTCACTTTTAACAATTTAGTCGTTGAATTGAATGTATAAGTAATTAAGTAGTTTATGTCAAATTTATGATATTAAGTTGTAAATACTAAATAAGACAATATTATTAAGATAATATATAAATTTTAAGATATCTATTAGATGAATCAAATGAGTCTTTAATTTTAAGGGTGTGGTTGGTATCCTACTTTTAAAATTTAATTTGAAAAGATATTAAATAGGTTGTTATCTAAACCAAATATTTACGGTTGACACCCTTAAAAAAAAAAAAAAGTGTTTAGGCTACTCTATTGGGACAAAAAAAAATAGAATAAAATAAAAAATAAAAAAAATGCCTATCTCTCACCTAGATTTGTTTACAAAATAATTTGATATTTTATAAAAAAAATATTACAGTAATTTTTTTGTCACATCATTTTATAAATCCTACACCAAATCCAAATCTTAAACTAAATACAAATCCTATTATAAACCCAACTACATTCCAAACGCACCCTAAGATACAACTTACATGTCTCATATCTCACTATATTATTCCAATACTACTTGATTTGAAAAAATTATATCTAATAATATAGTGAGATATGAGACATGTAAGTTATCACTGTCACTTCATTGAATTAATATCTAAGTGAGGACAAACGATATTAAATGAAGTATAAACATTTGGACTGTTTAAATGGATATCTACATTATATGTGTTTAATGGTTTTTGATAATCTATGAGATTTTCAAAATGGTGTTAAACAAGTTTAACTGGCTTGAGAGATAAAATGAAGTAAGTCAATTTTAAAAGTCATAATTAGATAAATAAATTACTTTATAATAATGAGTAATTTAAGAATCAAACTCATGTAATAATTGAGAATTATTATCTATGCAAAATTAATGAAATTGTACATGTTAACACGAGTTTAAAGGATATGAGACATACATAACTTGAAGTCTAATCTTTTATGACCCGTAGGATCAAGATTTTGTATTATTGGATCTTGATTCATATGAACCGAAATCTGTTCTAAAATCTAAGATGTAGAATCTTTAGATTTAAGGTAATTAAAAGATAGATCATGCTATGGCTAAAGGAGTTCTAGTGAAGTACTAGACATAAGATAATAGAATGACAAATCAGACTTTTAATTTAAATAAATTGTGGAGAATTTTGAATTCATTGCAATGAAGATTAAAGTTATTGTAAGTGATAACTAGTTATAATACCCGCGCACGCGCGGGCTTTTAAATTTTTTTTAATGATATATTTTTATTTATTAAAAAACTAACAATTTAATTTTTATTTTGTTTGATTTATGATTTTTAATTGTAGTTTTTTATAATTAAAGATATCATTTAAAAGTTTAACCCTTATTAGTTGCATCTTATCTATATTCTTTGTATTTATCTTCTACTTGTACAGTATATCAACAAAACGAATTTAAAAACTTAAAAATATATTTTTTTCAAAATATTACCTAATAGAGAAATATTCTTTTTTTTTTCAAAATGAGAAAGTACTCACTATGGGTTTTGTTTTATTATATAAAAAAGATATGAATGTTGATTGGACTCACCATCCGGTCAATAGTTTATATTGTTCTAGTTGACCAACACGTTTTTATGAGAAACTAGTATATATATACAGTGGCGGAGCCAGAAAATGTGGTCAGGGGGGATCGAGTTATAAGAAGGTTTTTAGTGTTGCGTGATACAAGTCGGGTCGGGTCATGGACGGAACTTAGAAGGGACAAGGGGGCCGTGCCCCCTAAAATTGTTGACCTTATGTATATTTTATACCCTTTTATATATGGTTTTACTCATTTTTAACACAAAAATTTCTGCGTAGTGTATATCGACCCCTCTAAAATAAATACTTTTCAAGTTGGCCCCCCCACTAACGACGTTCAAGTTCCGCCCCTGGGTCGGGTACTCGGGTTTCAATAAAGGCAACAAAAGTGTCCTATTTCAATGCAAATTAGCACTTATTATGTGTATCATTTAGAATGAAATATATATGGCCTGGAGAAATATGATTATTATAACAATATAATAAGTTTTTACAAGATTTAAGCTATGTTTGGCGCAAAGCTTTTTGGAGCTTTTTGGGTGATGAGCGGTGAGCAATGAGCTTTTTTTATTTTTAGTGTTCGTTTGGCATGAGAGCTGTGAGCTTTGCTATTTTTTTAGGAAAACTCATTTTTCCAATACTTCTTTCTGAAGCTGTGAGCGGTGAGCAGTGAGTTGTGGCTACTGCTCACTGCTACGGCTCACAGCTACTTTTGCCAAACATAGCCTTAAAGATAAAATGCTATTACATTTGTAAGATCCGTAAAGTGATAGATGATGAAAGGCAAAAGGCAAGTCATATATAAATCGTTTATATTATTGAAAGTCATAAAGCCTAAATCATCTTGTTATAGTATCTAGGTATTGGAACATTTAACTAACAATTTAATTTTTATTTTGTTTGATTTATGATTTTTAATTGTAGTTTTTTATAATTAAAGATATCATTTAAAAGTTTAACCCTTATTAGTTGCATCTTATCTATATTCTTTGTATTTATCTTCTACTTGTACAGTATATCAACAAAACGAATTTAAAAACTTAAAAATATATTTTTTTCAAAATATTACCTAATAGAGAAATATTCTTTTTTTTTTTTTTCAAAATGAAAAAGTACCCACTATGGGTTTTGTTTTATTATATAAAAAAGATATGAATGTTGATTGGACTCACCGTCCGGTCAATAGTTTATATTGTTCTAGTTGACCAACACGTTTTTATGAGAAACTAGTATATATATACAGTGGCGGAGCCAGAAAATGTGGTCAGGGGGGGATCGAGTTATAAGAAGGTTTTTAGTGTTGCGTGATACAAGTCGGGTCGGGTCATGGACGGAACTTAGAAGGGACCAAGGGGGCCGTGCCCCCTAATATTATTGACCTTATGTATATTTTATACCCTTTTATATATGGTTTTACTCATTTTTAACACAAAAATTTCTGCGTAGTGTATATCGGCCCCTCTAAAATAAATACTTTTCAAGTTGGCCCCCTCACTAACGACGTTCAAGTTCCGTCCCTGGGTCGGGTACTCGGGTTTCAATAAAGGCAACAAAAGTGTCCTATTTCAATGCAAATTAGCACTTATTATATATATCATTTAGAATGAAATATATATGGCCTGGAGAAATATGATTATTATAACAATATAATAAGTCTTTACAAGATTTAAGCTATGTTTGGCGCAAAGCTTTTTGGAGCTTTTTGGGTGATGAGCGGTGAGCAATGAGCTTTTTTATTTTTAGTGTTCGTTTGGCATGAGAGCTGTGAGCTTTGCTATTTTTTTAGGAAAACTCATTTTTCCAATACTTCTTTCTGAAGCTGTGAGCGGTGAGCAGTGAGCTGTGGCTACTGCTCACAGCTACTGCTCACTGCTACGGCTCACAGCTACTTTTGCCAAACATAGCCTTAAAGATAAAATGCTATTACATTTGTAAGATCCGTAAAGTGATAGATGATGAAAGGCAAAAGGCAAGTCATATATAAATCGTTTATATTATTGAAAGTCATAAAGCCTAAATCATCTTGTTATAGTATCTAGGTATTGGAACATTAAACATAAATTAGATAATGAATGCTATATGGATCCATTGTTAATTCATGTGTTTTATATTTGCATGTTTAAATCCTTGAATAAAGTTGGATTACGTAGATACTATTAATAAAATTCTTAACCTTTTTAATCTAGATATTCGTAATCAATTATGTTTATGTTGTGAGAATGACATAACTTGAGACTATTTATAAAGTTCAGATTTAGTGAAAATTCTAATTTTACAAGATATTCATAATTAGATGAACATTGGATTGACCCGCCCGAAATCACATCATAAATCGTTGTCGAACTTTGAGTTTCCTACGTGGTTAAGGCTTTGAGACTTGCGATATAGAACACTTTAATAATACTTGAGGAGTAAAGCTTAGATTCATGTCCACCGCCTTGGTAATTCGAGGTTATCCTGATATGTTTCAGGTTTTATGAACCGTGTATTATAGGGTAGATATAGGCAAGGCCTTGCCCAGTGATTTGAATTGACTTCGTGACAGTTTATCATTAATGATCACATCATTTCGAGATCGAGAAACTTAACGTTGACATAAGGAAGATTTAATCCATGTCTTTGTCAACAAGTATTGAATAAAGGAATGAATGACTTATTAACTATAAGATCATTAACAAGTAATAATGTTCATTTTCACAAGAAACAAACACTCATATGATTAATGGGTGCAGGCAGAATAGTGTTGCTAGACGGCTACCTGTGGATATTAATTATTAAAAAGTTATATACCTGCCGAAGTGAGAGTTTGTTGGTTTATGTGCAGGATATAACATAATAATTAACAACGTTATTAATGTATGAGACCATAGGGTCATACACATATAACACGAGACTTCTTATTAATATATATATATATATATTGTATATATATTACCAGTTACAATAATTAAAGAGGAAAAAAGAATAGGCTAATTACTAATTGGACTTAATTAACTATTGAGCTTAATTAAGTTAACTAGTAATTAATCGTTTGGACCATAGACTTGGGTCAAACTCATGGAAGCCCCCATATTTGTTATGAGGCATCAATAGGGATGAAATTCCTTAGTGACTTTCGGTTTTAGGGTTACTTGGTGGAAAAGTTAAGATATCTTTTATTTGAATAAAAGATATACTTTTCTAGAATATTCTTAAAATAAAAGAATATTATAGAGTATTCCTATAAGGTTAGGAG
Source organism: Artemisia annua (assembly GCA_014162995.1). NCBI lineage: Eukaryota > Viridiplantae > Streptophyta > Magnoliopsida > Asterales > Asteraceae > Artemisia > Artemisia annua. The sequence continues at coordinate 16,314 of LBNU01036650.1, read as the reverse complement.
CTTATAAATACAGATAGTTTTTCACAATTTGTGTATTCCTTTCGAAACCCTAATTTCGTCCCTCCCCATCTCCTTGGCTCGGCACTATCACACTCCTTGGCTCTGCACTATCACACGCACACAAACACATGCGTGTGTTTGTGTGTTACATGATGAGATCATGTATTACTCGATTAGATCTTGTAGTTGTGATGGTGGTGTTATTGATTTGATCAATACCTCCGTAAAAGATGTCTTAAAATAAAAGAATATTATAGAATATTCCTACAAGGTTAGGAGCTTATAAATACACATTGTTTTTCACAATTTGTGTATTCATTCCTTTCGAAACCCTAATTTCGTCCCTCCCCATCTCCTTGGCTCGGCACTATCACACTCCTTGGTTCTGCACTATCACACGCACACAAACACATGCGTGTGTTTGTGTGTTACATGATGAGATCATGTATTACTCGATTAGATCTTGTAGTTGTCATGATGGTGTTATTGATTTGATCAATACCTCCGTAAAAGATATGATTTGTTGTAAGTATTCCTAGCAGATGAAGGAAGTTGTTTGGGTGTTAGTGTATGCACTAACTATGCGCCATATCATACACTTTGACCTGGAGTTTGTGGAAGGTGAATAGTTCAGCATTATGAGATAATGATAGCTATGGTTTGTGACCGTTGTTTGTGGTTCGCATGTTAAAGATGGTGATCGAGATCTATAACTGTTCGTGCTTACTGGTTTGCATAAGGTATGAATTCTATTTATACATGGTTAATTAAATGTTGGTGTATATGGATTCATAGGAAAACCCCTTTTTGTGTAAATTTTTATTTTAATTAATTCTTCCGCTGTGCAACTTTATTTTTTGATCAATTGCATGTTTTATAGTCAAATAAATTTTCAAAATTACAATCCGTCACACTTGCGTTTTCCTTAAAAAAAGCTAAGAGTTACAAGCCAAGTATGTGGTCAAATTTGATTAACATATCGTATGTTTAAGCCCTGTATTTACATTTCCTAAACTAGTTATAATGCCCGTGCACGCACGGGGTTTTTCCAGAAAAATTTAATTATATAGTATTATCGTTTAAAAACAGAAAATCTTATGTATATTTTAAAAAGTTAGAGCATCAACATGTGCGAAAGTAAGAAAAATAGTTAGCAGAAATTGTAAATGTAACCGTGGCATCGACCTTGTATTAGATTCTTGAGCGTGTCTCCTTATAATGTTATTAGGCCGAAAGGTTCTTTGATCACATGGGTTTACACATAAATTGCGAAAGTAAGAAAAATAGTTAGTAGAAATTGTAAATGTAACTGTGGCATCGACCTTGTATTAGATTCTTGAGCGTGTCTCCTTATAATGTTATTGGGCCAAAGGTTCTTTGATCACATCGATTTACACATAAATCAAATTTATTTTAAAATTTTTGTTTACTATATGGATATATAAGAATTTACCCGTGAAATTATGATATAAATACAACTAATAAGTATGCATGAGTTTTTCATTATGTATTAATATCAATTAATATTTTGTAAAAAATTTATTGGATGGAAGATTTAACTTTATTTAGCTGACATAGATGTTAATGTTGAGGTTGTTGTTTAACTTTAACTATTGATATCATGTTGTACAAAATGTGCGACTTTAGTAGCACATAATGAGCGTTGATGAAGTTTTTTAAAAATGTTTTCCGGATATCCGTATATTAACTTTAAATAATAATTACATGATTCGTTATAAGTACAATCGCGTATATTTATTTTCATATCACAGTAACTTGTACTTACTATTTGATATTTATATTACCGTTAATAATAATTTAACTGTATTTAATATTCAAACCCGTGTACGTATAGATTAAACTTTTAAATAGGATAACATGAGTTATTATTTATATTTAACGTACATAGTAAAAAGATATTTTAATAGATGAAAGTGTAAAACTAATATTTATTTTAAAAGTATTTAACGTATACTAAAACTAATTCGTACATTTATAAAATTTTGTAAGTTTAATAGATAGAAGTCTCAAACAAATACTAATACTCATGTAATTTTAAACAAAGTTCATATTATAAAGTGTAGGGGGTATAAAGTGTAAGGGGTTATTTGTTTATTATTTAAAGTTATCAAAAAAAACATGAAGATTTATAATTTTACACTTAACTCCATATAATATATTTAAAATTCAACCACTAATGTTTTATTAATTACCCCCTCTTTTTTTAAGTTTTTATTTTCATAAATTTGACACCTATATTTTTACGTGTTTTTTTCCTCAATCAAATTCTCCACCAAATTTATTAAAGTTTGACCAAAATCAATTCAATTTTGACTTTTTATTGGCCAATCATATTGCTCGATTTCGCCTATGTGTCAAAATCGAGCATTCCTATTGGTCCAATTTTTTTTCCACTAAGATTGTTTTGTCAAAAAAACTCCGAAATGATGTAATTCTTTTAATATATAAAAGATTTGCCAGATCATACTTAGATAATGATCAAGGACTGCTTATTTATTTTATTTTTTATTAGCAAACACTAGTAGGGAATATTAAACAAACCATACGCATACTTTTTATTTGTTTGACAAAATCTGGCAATATCACTTGGCGTGGTATCTTTTATATAATAAAAGAANTAATAGATGAAAGTGTAAAACTAATATTTATTTTAAAAGTATTTAACGTATACTAAAACTAATTCGTACATTTATAAAATTTTGTAAGTTTAATAGATAGAAGTCTCAAACCAATACTAATACTCATGTAATTTTAAACAAAGTTTATATTATAAAGTGTAGGGGGTATAAAGTGTAAGGGGTTATTTGTTTATTATTTAAAGTTATAAAAAAAACATGGAGATTTATAATTTTACACTTAACTCCATATAATATATTTAAAATTCAACCACTAATGTTTTATTAATTACCCCATCTTTTTTTAAGTTTTTATTTTCATAAATTTGACACCTATATTTTTATGTGTTTTTTTCCTCAATCAAATTCTCCACCAAATTTATTAAAGTTTGACCAAAATCAATTCAATTTTGACTTTTTATTGGCCAATCATATTGCTCGATTTCGCCTATGTGTCAAAATCGAGCATTCCTATTGGTCCAATTTTTTTCCACTAAGATTGTTTTGTCAAAAAAACTCCGAAATGATGTAATTCTTTTAATATATAAAAGATTTGCCATATCATACTTAGATAATGATCAAGGACTGCTTATTTATTTTATTTTTTATTAGCAAACACTAGTAGGGAATATTAAACAAGAGTTGAGATCCATGAAGAACCCATACATGCCATAGAACCTATCAACCAATCATAGCCACACATTTATATTTTTCACATTTTTTTTCAAAACAACATATCTTGCAAACGGTAAATCTTCAAGCTACAAAAAAAATACCATCGCGACGAGAATTAAATGATCTTTCTATAGATATGCATTGTTATATACTTTCGACGAACTTTTTTTTTTTAATTTCCGCCCAGAAAGAATCATATATGATTCGTAAAAATCATATATGATTCGTAAAAAATCATATATGATTCGATTCTTACGAATCATATATGATTCTTACGAATCATATATGATTCGATTCTTACGAATCATATATGATTCTTACGAATCATATATGATTCGTAAGAATCATATATGATTTGTTAAAATCGAATCATATATGATTCTTACGAATCATATATGATTTTTCTGGGCGAAAAAAATAAAGTTCATCGAAAAAAAAGTTCGTCGAAAGTATATAACAATGCATGTCTATAGAAAGATAATTTAATTCTCGTCGCGATGGTATTTTTTTTGTAGCTTGACGATTTACGGTTTGCGAAATATTTAAGTTTTAAAAAAAGGGTGGAAGTTTATTTTTTTATTTTGATAAAAAAATGAGTGGCTAAGATTGCTTGATAGGTTCTATGGTAAAAGTTAGATCTATAAAGAACTTTCGGCTATTAAACAAACCATACGCATACTTTTTATTTGTTTGACAAAATCTGGCAATATCACTTGGCGTGGTATTTTAGCTATATTAAGTTGTATTTATTCTTAACAGATCGCAATGCTAATTTTTATATAAAACTTATTGAATGATTTGTTGATTTATACTAACGTTCAGTCTTTTTAAAACTTTTATTTGTTCAAGTTCTACTGGCATTGCTAAAAATATAGACTTGTAATAACATTGGTATTCGTGAAATTGTCATGTCTCCAACAAAGAGGACACGGTTCAAGTCTCGCAAAACCAAAAGTAAGGTTATTATAATCGTGTGAAATAGCACATATCGTAATTATCAGAGACGGACCCCAGAATTTTTTAAGAAGGTGTTGCACATTTCTTTTTTGTAATGATTTTATGTACTAAAGCCGCCGTCTTGGGGGTTGCACGTGCTTAGAAAAGACGGGTTACATAAAAAATTTACACTTCGCGACCTAAAATCGGGTGTGACTCGTGCCACATCCGACTCCCATATGGATCCGTCTATGGTAATTATGCATGTGATTTTGCCTTTCTAAAATGGTGTAGTAAAATAGTAGCTAAGAGGGCCTCCATTAGCATTAGCTTACGTTCGTTCATAAAAAAACATCAACTTACGTTAACTTTCGATCAAAACTTCAACGTAGCAATTAGGAGCATCGGCTAAAGTGCTAAACCCTCTAAAACAATAACATATGGGCCAAAATAATATGCCTTCTTCCTCTTAAGGCCCAGTACAACTTTACATTCTTTTTAAAGCTCATGTAATACAAAAATTATAAGCCATTACTATATATATTAATTGTCGTTTGATACGACGTCGTGTAGTAGTTTGGGTTTAAGCCAAAATTGTTGGGCTCCCGGTTTTGGTTCAGTCCGCTCTTTTTTATTCTTTATACCAACTCTTTACACACAAATGACGCAACACCCCTACCAGAAACTTCACGAAAACTGTCACACACACTGACACACAGTAACCGCCTCAATTATATGCACCATGATATGTCATCGCCTCAGTTAAAATTTAACCAAATAATAACAAGAAAAATGATGCAATACAACCAGTGGTGGAACAGACACTGATGCGAAGAGTTAACTTGGGTAAGTAAGCATCGGCCATAATTTTTTGGGTTTCGCTAAATCCAGGTAAATAATAAACTCTTGAAGTTTTTTAGTAATAAATAAAATGGATTGATTATCACTATGGGTTGTGTTGTTGGATTTGTATCATAGCCATGTGATGATGTGGTTGAAAAGTGAAAACTCATGCCTTCCTCATCATTACAACTGTCCCCTAACTTTTAGTGTTTGTTTTTGTGATGTGGGTGTCGTTTACTAATTTCGCTAAAGTTTTGACTTTTATTGTAAATGAAGATTAAGGTTTAATTATATTTATTTTTCTGAATTGGGTATTTTGAAATTTGGGTTTATGTTCATTTGGGTAGGGTTTGGTTGGTATAGTTTAATTTGTGAACTTTTTTCTATGTTTCCTTAATAGAAGTGATTATGTAATCAACAGATAAGCAGAATCGCAGCTTCATGATGATTTCAAGATGGGGAAAAAGAAAGACGCAGCTTACTTATCTACTAATTTGCAGCAGAAACAAGTTATGATTTGAGTATGAAGGTTGCGGGTTTGGAGGTATGTCTTTTATGGTAAACAGTGTCAAGGCTGAACTAGATGGAACGCGTTTTATGCCTAAAACGTTTGAAGACTGTTAAGGTTTGACACTGAAAATGAAGTTAGTAACAGACATCCACCATGTGAATACAGTCTTTGAACCTAATTATTGATATTTTCTAATCATTTTTTGTGGTATGTCAGATTCACAACCGAATCAGCATTAATCGGAACCAGTGCAACAAACACGAAGATCGTATGCCTTTATGCCGAGATCTCGGCCCACAATCAACTCCCAACTATAGGTAACTAACATTTAACATATTTTTTCCTTTTGAATTTCAAAAGTTTAAGGGATTAACCAAATAGGTCACTGAAGTTTAAGTATCTTCTAACATGATTTAACGTTTGCTAAATTCATGTAGTCCTCATATTTTAGTCATATAAGAAATACTAAAATTAATGAAAATGTAGAACACACATGGATGCAAGTTTCCTGAATCAAGCACTATTATGGTGGGAACTTCTTTTGTTTGAACAACCTACATAAATAATTGTTCTACATCAGATAGTAGTTGAATGATAATAACTCAAGCACTATTAATGAAAATGTAGAACACACATGGCTTTTGCAAAGAATGACTTTTGCCAACTCTCATTTCTATCAATGCACTAGCTACAAAAGCATATAAAAAATTTGATACGCCATCTAATAGTACAGTGTCTAATAGTAGTTGACTAATAAAAAATCTCATATTCTACAAATCTCTATAGATTTGAAAGAAACCATGCATCTTTTAGGACAACCTAGATAAATAATTGTTCTACATCAGATACCTGGAACACAAGTTTATAAAATTACTACACTATTATGTTTTGTGTCATAAATATAATCTATCAACTACACACCTCAATTTTTAACACGGTAACGTTAACCAGCTCGAAATTTTGACTTTCAGGTTTTAGTGCTGGCCATCCATCAAAACTCGGTATGAAAACAGCGTTTGGAAAGGTTTGGAAGCTGGTGCAAGGTATCCATCAAACTTTTTACCGCTTATTCTGAACTTAGACAAACAGTGATGTAGTTAACGAGTGTGAAAGCTAAAGTGCTTAATTATATTGATTACGTGTGAAAAAAATATCCGTTCGATGTATCCTACATTGCAAGGAAACTGTGGAGAGTGAACTATCCTACATTCGAGGCTGAATGCTAAGTTTAGTTTTGGCCCTGTTATGCATCATTTAATTGTTTAGGTTAGTTTTGGGCACTCAAGGCTGAATGTTAACGTTTTCTGTAATGCAGGCTGACAAGTCCACAAAGAAGGTACAAGAATTAAGTACGGCAGTTTCATAAGGTAACCTGTTGTCTTCTTGCCAATTTTGAACCAAAAGTTGTGCATCGAGATATTAAATCGATGGTATTGATTGTCTTTTGCTTTGTATATCTTGCAGCCATTCGTTCTGATGATATGTCTATTGAATCAACTTTGGTGGTAAAAGAAAAAGAATCAGCCGTCCGCTTACGGCAACAAAAAAGGCGAACGATCTCTGTATCAACTAATGCGGCAACATGTTCTTCTCACTATAATTGCCATTCGTCTGACCATTTGGGTGATCTCGGTATGTATAAGTAACTTCGTTGTCGGTGCTAGCAAAAAAATCTGAGAATAAATATAACGCATCTATTTATTTCATATTGAGTTTTGTCCGTCGGACTACTATAACTGTTTTAGTAAATTATAGTATTTTTTTTTAAATTTTGAGAAAAGAATTTGGCTTAGGTAAATCCAACCAGGGACGCCACGAGAGGTCGTCCACTCGCGCAATTCCTCTCCCTGCAGGCCGATACTGTTAACTTCAAGTATTATCAGCATGCTCTATTTCAAATGGACGTTAGTTCAATCTGTATTAGGAAAAAAAGACCTGCTTATACAATATGTAATCAAACTTATATGGAAACCACTTGACATTATTCTTTTAGCAATACATCAGAGGTTTATGATTTCATTTAGTTTGATCCCTAAACAGAACCTAGAGCCGTTAGCGCTATATAGTATGATACATTCACTGCACTTAATCCGATCCGTAATTTATTGCAATTATCTTTTGAAGAAAAATGTATGTATGACGCTATATAGCTGCTGGTGTTGCTGGTTGTCAGCAGCGGTCACAGATTCCTCCTTTCTTCGTCCCACGTTCGTCTCAAGAAACTTTGGTCATCGGCTTGCACCCACATCGCCTAACATAAAAGGCTTACGCATAGTGGTTCTGGAATCAAGTTGTTTGTAATAGAAAACTAAAGGGTTTTGTATATGTTAGAAATTGTTCTCTGAGTACTTGCGAATCCGTCTGTACATGTTGCTGTTCTACGCTTATCTGTAACACGAATCAAAATGAATACTTATTCAAAAAACCCGCTGCGGCCGGCCGGCGCCATCCTCGTTTAATATCATTTATTGATGGGCAGCCTTGAGGTAACTTATAAGGAATGGTGATAGTACCGAGGGCAGCCCACAATGGTAGTTTCTTGAAAATGTTTAAAACCTATTAAAAGGTTTAAGTTTTGTTTAAATGATAGTGATCTTGTTATGGGTGTTCATCGGTTCGGTTATCGGGTTATTTGGTTTATTCGGTTCGGTTAGTTCGGTTAAATTTTTTTCTGGGTCAAACCGAACCAAATTCAAATTTTATTCAACCAAACCGTAAACCGAACCGAATAACCAAAAACCGAACCCCTATAACCAAAAACCGAACCAAATAACACGAATTACATAATTTTAATTATTTTTTCATTTAATTATATATATTTTTAGCACAAACTTTTTTTTCAAGCTTAAATATTGTTATACTTATACTAAGAAAGACTTTTAATATTTTTTTTATATATAAATACATAAAAAATATATATATTTATATATATTCGGTTTTTGGTTTTCATTGCGAAACCCATATCTAAGCCGATAACCGAATATTTAGTTCGGTTCGGTTCGATTTTGACCAATTCGGTTCGATTACGAATTCGGTTTGGTTTTTTCGATTTGGTTCGTTTCGGTTTTCGGTTACTGTGGATATTGGATATTACCCGATCCGTGAACACGCCTAGATCTTGTTATGTCCATGTGCCATGAATAAGTTCATGTTTTTAGTTTTTTTCATAATTTAATGAAGGTGTTATTATAAATTATTTTATATATTTGTAAAAGCTTTATCTAGAATAAAACATATATAGTACCGGATCAAATGAGAAAGAAAAACTAAAACCGGAGAAGGATGAGAAGAAACCACAACCACACAATTTGAGATGCACCTACAAAAATAGAATGCCATCTCCCCTTAAATTCTCATCCCTCTTTTAGTTGAATTAGGTTGTGGTGGAAGAACTTTTGTCTCCACTTCTTCTCATTTTAATTTTTTTTTTACAATTCCATTCCTATGAAACATATTTATTAACTTGAAACAGTTTATAAGTGATTATTAAGCAAACTAAATCTATATATTGAGTTTTGAGAAATAACATGTTTAGTGAAATGGTAAGAAGTGAATTTGTATTTGATGGAAATGAATTGTAACTGTTACATTGAACCCATTGGGTATTTATACACTTGGCTACTTGACGAAAATAGTCTAATCAAGATAATCAGATAATATCTAAACGACATCGTTGTTCACATAGTGAATCATGCTTCTATCAGAAGAATTCCTCGATCTTTGTGGAAGCGTGTTGTATTTGTATCAGAGTTGACTTTGTATTGCTGACTTTTGATTGAATTGAACTCTGTATGACTTCATCCCCCACAAGTTGGCATTTGTGTATAGGATTACACAAGNAGTTTCTCACGGCCGAGCTTAATTACATTTTCTACTACTTGGATGGGTAAGCTCGGCTAGTTTACTCTCCTAATTTTACACGTATACTAAGTAATTAATACAATTAACAAGTTTGCATGCAATAACACAATACGGAGTACGTGTTTCTGCAAGTGTCGGGCCTGTTATAATGCTTAAGTTCAATTTCAATTGAGAGATGACAAACCTCGGCTCGGTGTAGAAGTAGTAACACTGATAGATTTGTTAAGACTGGAGAGGTGGACATTATGAGCATAAGAAGCGGATGCAAAGCAAGAAATAACAACAAGAAGAAGGAGAAAAGCAGGATGAGCCTCCATTAAAGGGTTATAAATATTTAAGCTTACACTTAATTTGAGAGCAACCAGCTTTCTGTTTGCTAATTGTGATTTAAGAAGTTGGGCCGCCAAGAGGCTATTTATAGTTAGTTATGTGAAACTGCCTTAGTACTGTACTCCTATTCTTCTTCTTTGTAATTTAAAATAGAGTATACATTTTTTAGTACATCACAACTTGTTCTCAAACAAAATTCAACTCTTAGATAATTGACAACTTTAAATTTTTATAAATAGTCACTTTTAACTATTTAGTCGTTGAATTGATATGTATAGTAATAATGTACATTTATATGTAAATGCTCTACATTTGCATGGCACCTTGTGATTAAATGAGAGCAAGTTTCAGGGGTTACGATAACTTGAGAGTCTTCAGTTTTTATGTCCAGGGGCGGATGTATATATATGTTTGTTTTTGGGGGGCAGTGCCCTCCATGCTTGGCCGTTAAAAATCCGTTACAAACACATAGAAAAAGCGACTAAAAGCATGATTTAATTCGATCGTGACCGCCTCAAACCATCACCCTAAAAATGTAAAAGTTTCCATAAATAACGAACTTACAATCAAGAATTTTGTTTTCACATACAGCAAGAACATAAAATACGTAGTAGATATTGGTTGACTTCGATTAAAACAAGTATAAGTACTTGAAAGAGTTTCTACTCTTTTTAAATATAGAAATTTAGGCACAAGAAGGAAAACAACCGGTTAACTAACACCGAATTTGACTTTTTGCCATCCAGATTTTCTATTTCTATTTAGAGGCGAAATATTATAATATTTCTATAGAATGATCAAGTACTTGTACTACTTGAACTTACTTTCTAACCATCATCAAAACTACCTATATCACTATTTTTATCTTACAATATATGACACATTACTTTTCCTATTCCTTTGTCTAGAAAAAGTGTGAAATATTGGCAGGAACTCTCTTACTTCGGGTGTCTTTTGGCACCAGCCATTGTCCACCTCACAAGGAATAGCTCCGGCAACTTTTTTGACCCAGTTGAGCACCAACTGGAGCGAGCACGACCCGAGACTCAAACCCGTAACCTTCATATTCCATTATACCCCACTACCGGCAAAAACAGTTAGCCAGACACCCGCAAAAAATCAAAAACATCATAGACAAATATTTATCGCAAAGTTTCGCGCATGTGTCAACTCTGAGTCTCTAATGGCAAAATCATCACTTTGTTGCTAGCATTGATAGTTCTTTTTGGCTATTTTTTCTAAAATGACAGTCTGATTTTTTAAATATCAAATACAACAACTGCATTACTATCCATTAATTTTTCAATCGTGGCCATGTTATAAGATTTGTGGATAACATAATCTAATTGAAGAATAATCATTTTTAAGCATGTATACGAGTTGATACAAATGTAGTACATAATGTCGTACAAAATGTCAAAATGTACTAACAAGATTAAGTTACACTCTATCATGTCATCCAATTATTTTAATGAGACAATTGCGTCATGGAATTGAAAGACAATAGATTAATTATTATTGAGCAAGAAGCATTTGACTTAGTAGGGGTGGAAACGAGCCGAGTCGTTCGTGAAAAGTTCGGGATCGGATCGGTAAAAAGCTCGAACGAGCCGAGCCTAAACGAGCTCGAGCCTAAGTTTGGGCTCATTTAATAATCGAGCTCGAGCCCGAGCTCTATACAAAAAGCTCGAGTAGGCTCGCGAGCCTAAACGAGCCTTTGAAATATATACGTATATATATTGTCTATACGTATAAACGAGCTTAAAAGTAGTAAACGAGCTCGAGCCTTATGTAATTAACGAGAGCCTTGACTAGCCCTCGTCGACAGGGACTTGTATAGGTGAAAGTTTTACACAAAAATTGCATGCTTTATTGTTGGTGGATGATAAATTTAAAATTTAAGGGATGGGTCTCAAATCGTAGATCTTGTATCTTTTTCTTTAAAATTATTTTCTCGCAACAAAAGTATAGAGTATTTTGGGAGAAAAAAAATTGGGAAGGAAAAATTATTACGCGAATATTAGTGTACAAGTAAAAATATGGATAAGATTATGAAACTACAAATAGAGTTGAAATATTGATGAGACCTTAAAAATGATTTTCCTTGGTTCTTATGTTAATAGAGAAAGCATAAAAAAAGTATAGGTTGTGTGTAGAGGACGGGGGGGTAAGTGGTGTGGTTTGATGTCGAGTGCAAGGCTCGCCATCATGCTCCAAAGTTTTTTTTTTTTTTTTTTTTTTTTTTTTTTTTTGGTTTTTTTTTTATTTTTTTTTATATAATTTTAGTTCTTAATCTAATGGAGAGTATATACCTATTATCTTGTTAGTTTACTTAACGATTACATTACGCACCCCCCAGAACCCATCTTTTTGGACGTGCCAGCCCTTGGGATGATTTGGTTCAATTTTTGAATGTTTCCTTTG